>JAKRZT010022670.1:0-21648 GCA_029582215.1 Solanum sparsipilum
ATCTTGCAATTTCCCAATTCCTTTTTAAGAACAGATTTCATCATTGAGCATCAGAAAAATCGGCTATAGCAGCATTATGAAGTGCAGAAATGTTGTCAAAGGGAGGAGATGTGGGGTGAATTTGCAGGAAGCAGGGGGCTTGGGAAGATCAATGAGTAATGATCTACACAGTCATATATAGCTTTTCCTGGAAGTTTATTAGCAAGTTTTAGTCCTATAGAAAATTCACAGGGATTTGTTGTGGACATGTTTAGATATCTTAGAGGAACAATTCGGATATGAGTTTGTCTTATTAATTAATCCAACTCACCGCTAATTGGTTACGTAGAGGAATTTTTTTTGTTCGATCCACATGAAGCTTGTCATGGCATTTAACAAATAAAAAATGGTTATTAATTATTTAAATCATACAGAAATAATAGGCCAAAACACATTTCACCAAAACAATTTCACTCATTGTATTCAAAAGATCTGGTGAATAGTTGTTCAACAAGTTTGTTTAAGTGATAATGTAACAAGTTCACTGGGGCATTGGCAACCTCAACATTTGATAAGCCAATAAATACAAGATTAGATTACATGTTGTACTCTCTTTTCCTTGATCAAGGTTTTTGTTCCAATGGATTTTCCCTAACCAGGAAGTCATGCAAAGGATAATACCACTAAGCCATAACTTCTTTCTCTTAGGGGTCGTTTGGTGGTACGGTGCATAAAAATAATGTGGAATATGGCGTATTACTAATGCTGGGATTATTCTTATGCACTGTTTGGTTTGGTGTATTAAAATAACATGCATAACATAATTTCTAAAAAATATTTGTTTACAAAAATACCCTCCACAAATATGGTGGAAAGGATGTGGAAAAGGTTTTTGAGAGACAATTGTGTCTTTAATCATGCTAATGCATATATTAAAACCCCTTGCATTGCTAATATCATATCATGTATTAGTTGTATATGACATAATATCAAATAAAGTGTAGAACTAATGCTTGCAATAGCTATACGAAGGTTGTAGAAGTGTACCAAACAAGGTATTAGTAATACACAAAACTAATGCATCCTACCAAACGACCCTTAAAGTGTTATTATTTCAGCAGTTGCACTAACAACCTGGATTATCTTATATATGTTATAAATCGATGCTACTATATATGAATTATCAATTGTGGAAAGTAGCTATAGAATTATCTATTTTTCTTAAAATTTTGAAAAGAAGGATAAAAGGAGAGACGAGATGAAACTGAATGGGTAATCTCTCGTGACTAGAGTTTGTGCTCGAAGTAGCATGCCAAATACATAGTTATATTACTGCTGGCATACATTTGTTAAAGGTATATTAAAACCGTTTCTATTGTCAAATAAATGTAAATAAAGGGCTATCTGTTCAAGGTTGCTGCAAACAAACGTAATATTTTTGACCACATGCTTAAGCTCTTGTCGTTCTGCATCTAGTTTATTATCTCCAGTGGCTTCGAAGAAGATACATCATTAACAAGGGACTGATGGTGAAGATTTAATTGGGGCATCTAATAGTTGTGTCATTTACTGTTATTGATTATCATTTATAGTCATACATAAACTTGTCTGTCTGACATAGTGAAGATGAAGATCATCTTTTGCATACTTGGCCTTTTAGTGACTTCTTAAGTTAACCTTGCAGCCAGAAGTTTGAAGACGAGATAAACCCACAGCTAAAGCATACAGGAGCAGGTATCATATCCATGGCTAATGCTGGACCAAATACAAATGGAAGTCAATTCTTCATCACCTTGGCACCTGCACAGTCACTTGATGGTAAGTATACATATCCAGGTTGTTTTCCATCAATTTGTATGAATAGGCTTTTTGATGTTGAATCAGTTGGCTGTAGTGCATGTGCTGATCTATTTTCGGTACCTTGCTCCGTTAACACTATTTTTCTGTTTGTATATCAAATAGTAAAACATAATTTCTAATGGAACTAGAAGTGGTGATAAAAAGGTGTTCCAAAAATTCAGATGAATCCCCTTGTCAACATGATTGAGCTTAAGTTCATGGATGACTATCCATGTATGGGTGGAGGATAGTCATGGTTGTCTATCCATGTATGTGAGGAGCTTAAGTTCATGGATGACTTCCATGATGAGATGCTGGCTCTCTTTTGGCTTCTATTGAGGATGATGAATTCATACCAAACCAAGTTGGGGGAAGAAATCTTCTCTCCTTTCCTAGATTTTCTTAAAATTCATGAGCTACCATGTAGGGCTGCCTTAAAATATTTGGTACATGATTCCAAGATCAATTCTTGTGACGGCATTCTTATTTTTACAATGATAGAAAATATATTTTAAGACCTTGGTTATGCTGAATCTAATACTCTTGCCCCAGCTCTGTTGATGTGTCTCTCTAGTCTGCAATTAGCATAAGCATGACTAGAACAGTTGTGATCTCTTCTTTGTTTGTAGTTTTTTCTTATGGTGCACTGTTGTAGCACACTATTAGCTGATGAGTTTTCGTTCAATGTGATGTTAGGGAAACATACTATTTTTGGAAGAGTTTGTCGGGGAATGGAAATTGTCAAGAGACTTGGCAGTGTACAGACTGATAATACTGACAGGTAATGTGCTTCCTTATAATATTTGTGTTTACATTAGAATGAGAACAAATGTCATGCTCTAGCATTGCAAAAAATGTTATGTGTACAGAAAACATCAATAATCAAGGTCGTCTTTGTTTGGAGAATGAAATTTGCAGAAAGACTAGATAATTTATTACTTTGTATGTAAATGTTCTTGTCAACTTGTCCTTCTCTGTTATATGTTTGAATGCAGAAAAAACTCATTCATGCATTTAACGTTTGTTAGTCCTATCTTTAAAATCGTACTATTGAGTATGAAAGCTCTAATTCCTGCTCCATTTGATATCAATGCAGACCAATCCATGATGTGAGGATATTGAGGACTACTGTCAAGGATTGATCTTCTGCATCTTTAAAAAAAATGTTATACTAGCTAGAGCATAACAATTGTTTTAATTTTTGTCATCACAACCAAGATCCATTCTATCATCTGCTTTCTAAGTGAGAAAAAACTGATTTAGGTCTGTATGTGGGAACGTGGATACAAATTTTGTGCTACCAAAATGATACTAATATGCTATTTTGTGTGGGGCTTAGTTTTGTGAGGCTTATGCCCCGAACGTACGGCTGTACGTCCTAAGCACATGTAATGCTTAATGTTCTGACATTTTAGACCTTGCCATGACTGAAGTTTCTTTTTTCGTTTTTCTTTAATGATGTGTGTGTGTTTTGGGATCTTGAAACATGAATTCGTGATTATATAACATAACATGTAATGCTTAATACTTTGACTCATAAATGATGCTCATAGTTTTTCTAGGGAAGACATTGCTTTTTGGAGTTAATGGATCATGAAACAGTAATTTAGGGTTATCTAAATTTTGTGTGTAATATCTATAAATTTTCTGTAACATGTGTGACCGATTCTATTTGAGCTCAAAGTTTGTGCGAAATGACACTCTTTAGTTTTGTAGAGAAATGCATGCCTTTTATTTTTGGAGATAGAGTCTCGAAAAAAGAAATTTATGGAACACTCCGTAGGGAGTTAGGGAACAGTATGTATGGTCTCACCATTTTCTAACTCATTATTAGGGATTCAGGGGTCAATATATTTTGGTGATATGGCTTTCAAATGATTTCTTTGATAAACCTTCACAAAACCCTCCATATGGAGTTGAGGGAACAATACGTACAATCTATTCATTTTTGAGTCATTTTTGGGCATTTAGAGGTCAATTTACAGGAATTAGACGGTTTTCTCAGTTTTCGTGTATATTAGTCCATGAATATTTTGGCGATATGCCTCCAGACAATTTCTATGCGAAACTTTTATGGAACCCTCCGTAGGGTTCTCGCCATTTTGGAGTCATTTTTGGGCATTTAGGGGCCAATTTATAAGAATTAGACAATTTTTTTAGTTTTTCATGTGTTTAACCTATGAATACTTTGGTGATATGACTTCTAAACAATTTCTTTGCGAAATCTTTACGGAACTCTTCGTAGGGAGTTGGGGAGCAGTACGTACTGTCTTATCATTTTTGAATCAATTTTGGGCATTTAAGGGTTAATTTACGGGAATTAGGTGATTTCTTCATTTTTCGTGTGTGTTTGCCAATAAATATTTTGGTGTTGTGACTTTCTGATATTTTTTTGCGAAATCTTTACAGAACCCTCCAGATGAATTTGGGGAAACAATACGTACAGTCTCACTATTTTTTAGTCATGTTGGGCATTTATAGGAATTAGATGATTTTTTCATTGTTTTATGTGTGTTAGCCTATGAATATTTTGGTGATACGGCTTCTGGACAATTATCCTGCGAAACATTTACATAAATCTCCATAGAGAGTTGGGGGACAATATGTACAACCTCACAACTTTTCGAGTCAGGGCATTTAGGGGCCAATTTATAGAAATTAGGCAAATTTCTCTGTTTTTTCGTGTGTATTAGTTCAGGAATATTTTAGTGATATGGCTTCCGACGATTTATTTGCTAAACCTTTACGACACCTTGAGTAGGATGTCTTGGGAGTAGTACATACAGTCTAACCATTTTTGAAACATTTTTGGGAATTTAGGAGCCAATTTACAAGAATTAGACAATTTTCTCAGTTTTCTTGTGTTAGCCTATGAATATTTTGGTGATATGACTTTCGAAAGATTTCTTTGTGAAACTTTTACATGAACCCTTCGTAGAGAGTTGGGTGAGCAGTATGTATAATCTCATCATTTTTGAGTCATTTTTGGACATTCAAGGGCCAATTTACATAAATTAGGCGATTTTTTCAATTGTTTGTGTGTTAGCCCATGAATATTTTGGTGATATCGCTGTCATATGATTTCTTTATGAAACATTTACGGAACACTTCGTAGGGAGGTGGGGGAGCAAAATGTATAGTTTTAACATTTTGAGACAGTTTTGGGCATTTAGGGGCCAAATAAAAGGAATAAGACAATTTTCTTTGTTTTCGTGTGTAAGTCTATAAATAATTTGGTGATTTAGTTTTTGGATGAATTTTTTGTGAAATCTATACGGAACCCTCCATAGGAAATTTGGGGAGTGCTACATACATTCTCACCATTTTTTGGGCATTCAGAGGCCAATTTACAGAAATCAGACAATTTTCTAAATTTTTCGTGTGTTAACCAATGAATATTATGGTGATATGGTTTCCAGACATTTTTTTTGCGAAACGTTTATGAAGCCTCCGTAAGGAGTTGAGGGAGTAGTAGGTACAATCTCATCATTTTGAGTCATTTTTGGGCATTCAGGGGCAATTTATAGGAATTAGGCAATTTTATTAGTTTTGGAATGTGTACATAACTTTTATATTTTTTCGTGTGTATTAGCCCATGGATTTGGCGCCTTGGAGCACCCAAAATATTTTTCTGAAATTTTTTTATGAGGAACTCCGTAATGAATAGGGGGAACATTACGTATATTTTTCTGAAAAAACGTATATCTGTTGCCACTAAAAACAAGCATTAGTGACAACATTTAACGCCGCCAAAACATATATAAGTCGCCACTAAAAGATTGTAATAGTGCACACTTAATCGCCGCTAAAACATATATATGTCACCACTAAAATGGCAATTATAGTAGCCGCTAAAAGATATATAAGTCGATACTATTAGTGGCAAGTATAGTCGCCGCTAAAATATATAAATGTCACCACTAAGAGTCCGTATTAGTGGCAACAATAGTCGCCGCTAAAACTTTTACAAGTCGCCACGAAAAGTCTATATTAGTGGCAGTTATAGTTGACGCTAAAACATATCTATGTCGCCACTAAAGTCATTAATAGTGGCAACTATAATTGCTGCTAAAAGATATATCAGGCGCCGCGAAAACATATATATGTCGCCACTAAAAGTCGTTATTAGTGGCAACTGTAGTCGCCGCTAAAACATATAAGTTGCCACTAAAAGTCTGTTTTAGTGGCAACTATAACGCTGCTAAAACTTATGTCAGTCGCTACTAAAAGTCTGTATTAGTGGCAACTATTGTCGCCGCGAAAATATATATATGTTGCCACTAATTGTCCGTATTAGTGGCAACTATGTTCGCCGCTAAAACATATATATGTTGCCACTAAGTCGGTATTTGTGGCAACTTTAAATGCCGCTAAAACATAGATAAGTCGCCACTAAAAGTTTGTATTAGTGGCAACGTAGTCGCCGCTAAAACACATATCAGCCACCACTAAAAGTGTGTATTAGTGGCAGTAATTATCGTTGCCAAAACATTTATATGTCGCCACTAAAAGTCAGTATTAGTGGCAACTTTATCGCCGTTAAAAGATATATTGTTGCCACTAAAAAGTAGCTTTAGTGACAACAATTGCCGCTGTTAAAACATGTCACCACTAAAAATCTCTATTAGTGGCAAGCTTAAGTCACCGCTAAAAGGTATACTTTTTGCCACTAAAAACAAATATTTTTGACAACAATTCTCTCCATAAAGGTATGTTTATTTGTTGCCACCAAAAATAAGCATTTGTGACAATAATTATCGCTGCTAAGACATATATAAGTCGCACTAAAAGTTTGTATTTGTGTTGACTTAAATCACCTCTAAAAGGTATATTTGTCGCCACTAAATAACAATATTTTTTACAACAATAATCGCCGCTAAAACATGTATTAGTCGCCTCTAATAGTTCATGGATCTGGCCCCTTCTTTAACCCAATTTGTTTTTGAAATTTTTTTATGAGGACCTCCGTAATAAATTGGGGAAGCGTTACGTACAGTCCCACAGTTTTTTCAGGCATATTTTCGCATTTACAAGTCAAGTTTTAGGAATTTTGCGATTTTCTTGATTTTTTATGTGTATTAATCCATGGATATGACGCCTCGGAGCACCATATTTTTTTTTCTAAAAATACTTATTGAGAACCTCCGTAATGAGTTGGAGCGTTACATACAGTCCATAGTTTTTAGGCATATTTTCGCATTTACATGTCCAACTTTTGAAATTACATGACTTTCTTGATTTTTTGTGTATATTAGACCATGGATCTAACATCTTGGAGCACCCATTTTTTAATTTATATTTTTATGAGGACATCTATAATGAGTTTGGGAAGTGTTACGTACAGTCCTACCTTTTTTTCAGGCATATTTTCACATTCACACAGGCAACTTTTAAAAATTACGTGACATTTTTTTTCGTGTGTTAAGCCCATGAATTTAGTGTCTCGGAGCACCCAAATTATTTTACTAATTTTTTTTTTGAGGAACTCTGTAATGAGTTTGGGCAGCTACGTACTATTCCACCATTTCTTTCAGACATTTTTTCATATTTATAAGCTAACTTTTAAATATTTCACGACTTTCTTAGTTTTTTGTGTGTATTAGCCCATGATCTGACGCATTGGCGCACCCAAAAAGTTTTTCTAGATGAACTTTACAAGGACCTTCGTAATGAGTTGGTGAAGTGTTATGTACAATTTCACCATTTTTTTCAGGCATAATTTCGCATTTACAAGCCAACTTTTAGGAATTACGCGTCTTTCTTGATTTTTCGTTTGTATTAGCCTATGCCTGACGACTCAAATCACCCAATTTTATTGTGATAAATCTTGAGGACTTTCGTAATGAGTTTGGAAAGCTTTACATACAGTCCCACAATTTTTTCCAAGCAAAATTTCGCATTTACAAGTCAAGTTTGTAGAACTACACGACTTTCTTGGATTTTTCGTGTGTATTCCCATGGATCTTGGTACCTTGGAGCAGCCAAATTTTTTTTCTGAAAAAACTTTATGAAGACCTCTGTAATGAGTTGGGGAAGCGTTACATACATGTCCATTGTTTTTTCAGGCATTTTTTCGCATTTACAAGCCAACTTTAACGAATTACTCGACTATTAAGGTTTTTCGCATAGATATGGTTCCTTAAAACACCCAATTTTTTTTTTTTCTAAAAGAGCTTTATGAGGACCTCTGTAATAAGTTGGGAAGTGTTGTGTACAGTCCCACCATTTTTTTCAGATATATTTTTGTACTCAAAAGTCAACTCTTAGGAATTACGCAACTTTATTTGTTCTTCGTGTGTTTTAGCCTATTGATCAGGTGCTTCAGAGCTCCTAATTTATTTTTTTTAAAAAAAGCTCTGTGAGGACCTCCATAATAAGTTCGGGAAGCGTTAAGTACAGTCCCATAGTTTTTCTGGCATATTTTTCATATTTACATGGCCAACATTTAGAAATTACGCGACTTTCTTAGGTTCTCGCGTTTATTAGCCATGGATCTGGCGCCTCGGAGCACCCAAATTATTTTTCTGAAAAAACTTATGAGGACCTCCATAATGAGTTGGGGGAGCAGTCTACCATTTTTTCAAGCACATTTTCTTATTACAAGTCAACTTTTAGAAATGACTCATTTCTTAGTTATTTTCGTGTGTATTAGCCCATAGATTTGACGCTCTCGGACCACTGGATTTTTTTTTCTAAAAACTTTATGAGGACCTCCGTAATGAGTTGGGGATGCGTTACATAGAGTCCCACCATTTTTTCAAGCATCTTTAAGCATTTACAAGCCAACTTTTAAAAATTAAGCGACTTTCTTGGTTTTTCATGTGTAGTAGCCCTTGATTTGGCGCCTTGGAACAACTAATTATTTTTTTCTAAAAAAATTATACGGAGCTCGTTAATGAGTGTGGGATGCGTTACGTACAATCCCACAATTTTGTTTTAGTCATATTTTCGATTTTACATGACTAACTTTTAGGAATTACTCGGCTTTTTTTATTTTTCGTGTATATTATCCCATTGATCTGACGCCTTGGAGCACCCAATTTTTTTTCCTGAATAAATTTTATGAGAACATCCGTAATGAGTTGGAGAAGTGTTACATACATCTTCACTATTTTATTCAGGTATATTTTCGTATTTATAAGCCAACTTTTAAAAATTACGTGACTTTCTTGGTTTTCGTGTATATTAACCAATTGATTTGGCGCCTCAGAGCACTCAAAATTAATGTTTAAAATTATTTTTTGAGGACCTCCGTAATGAATTGGGGAAGCATTACGTATAGTCCCACAATTTTTTTCATGCATATTTTCTCATTTATAAGTTAACTTTTTGAAAATTTTCAAATTTCTTGATTTTCGTGTATTTAAGCCCATGAATTTGACGTCTCGGAGCACCTAAAATTTTTTCTAGAAAAACTCTACGAGGACCTTCGTAATAAGTTAGGGAAGCCTTACGTATAGTCCCATCATTTTTTTCAGGCATATTTTTGCATTTACAAGCCAACTTTCAGGAATTACGCGACTTTGTTTGTTTAGCATGTGTATTAGCCCATGAATTTGATACCTCAGAGCAACTAGTTTTTTTTTCTAAAAATATTTTATGAGGACCTCCGTAATAAGTTGGGAAAGTTTTACGTGCAGTACCACCATTTTTTAGGCATATATTTGCATTTACAAGCCAACTATTAGGAATTACGCGAATTTCTAGTCTTTGCGTATGTATTAGCCCTTTTTTTCGTATGTATTAATCCATGGATCTCACGCCTCAGGGCTCTAAAATTTTTTTTTTGAAAACATTATTTGAGGACAATGGTAACGAGTTAGGGAAGTGGTACGTACAATCACACCATTTTTCAAGCATTTCTCATTTTCAAGCCAACTTTTAAAAATAACGCGACTTTCTTGGTTTTCCGAGTGTATTAGCACATGGATCTGGCGCCCAGAGCACCTTAAATGTTTTTCTCAAAAAGATTTATGAGGACCTTCGTAATGAGTTGGGAAAACTTCACGTATACTCACACTATTTTTTTAACGCACATTTCCTCATTTACAATCCCTTTTTTAAGAATAACCCAAATTACCTGATTTTTTGTATGTATTAGCCCATGGATCTGACACCCGAAACACCTAAATTTTTATCTCTCAAAAAACCTTATAAGGACCTCCGTAATGAGTTGGGTAATCTTTATGTATACTCACACCATTTCTTTGACGCCAATTTTCGGATGTACAAACCCTTTCTGAAGAATCGCCCAAATTTCCCAATTTTTCGTGTGTATTAGCCCATGGATTTGGCGCCCGGAGCACCAATTTTTTTTTCTCAAAATACTTTATGAGAAGCTCCGTAATGAGTTGGAGAATCTTCACGTATACTCACACCATTTTTTTAAAAGCTCATTTATGCATTTACAAGCCCTTTTTAAAGAATCGCTCAAATTTCTCAATTTTTCGTGTGTGCACCACGGATCTGGCGCCGGAGCACCTAAAATTTCTTTCTCAAAAAACTCCATGAGGACCTCCTTAATGAGTTGGGAAACCTTTACATATACTAACACCATTTTATAATGACAATTTCTAAATTTGCAAGCCTTCTTTTAAGAATCACCCAAATTCCCCAATTTTTCGTGTGTATTAGACCATCTATCTAGTGCCCGGAGCACCCAATTTTTTTCTCAAAAGCTTAAAGAGGACCTCCGTGATGAATCGGGGAAAATTTATGTATAATCACACCATTTTTTTAACGCCTATTTCTGCATTTACAAGTCCATTTTTAAGAATTGCCTAAGTTCTCCGAATTTTCGTGTGTATTAGCCCATGGATATGAAGCCCGGGGCACCTAATTTTTTTTCTCAAATTCTTTATGAGGATCTCCATAATGAGTTGGGGAATCTTATCATATACTCACACCATTTTTAATGCACATTTTCTTATTTATAATACTTTTTTTAAGAATCGCTCAAATTCTTCAATTTTTCGTGTGTCTTATCCCATGAGCGCCCAAAAATTTTTTCTCAAAAAAACTTTATGTAAACTTCTGTAATGAATTGGGGAACCTTTACGAATACTCATAAAAAAAAATTAACGCCCATTTCCACATTTACAAGCCCTTATTTAAGAATTACCCAAATTCTCTGCATTTTCGTGTATATTAGCCCATGGATCTGACACCCGGAGCGCCCAAATTTTTTTCTCAAAAACTTTATGACGAACTCCGTAATGAGTTGGGAACCTTCACGTATCTTAACATCATTTTTTCAACTCCCATTTCCCCATTTACAAAGCTTTTTTTAAAAATCGCCTAAATTTCCCAATTTTTCGTGTGTATTAGCCCATAGATATGACGCTTGGAACAACTAAATTTTTTTCTCAAAAAACTTTATGAGGACCTTCTTAATTACTAAGGAATCTTCACATATACTCACACCATTTTTTCAGCGTCCATTTCCTCACTTACAATCCCATTTTTAAGAATCGCCCAAATATCCCAATTTTTCTTGCGTATTAGCCCATGGATTTGGTGTTGGAAGCGCCCAAAGTTTTTTTTTCTCAAAAAACTTTTTAAGGACCTCCGTAATGAGTTGACAAACCTTCACGTATACTCACAAAATAATTTTAACGCTCATTTTCACATTTACAAACCTTTTTTTGAGAATCGTCCAACTTCCCCTAATTTTTGTTTGTATTAGCCCATGGATCTGGCGCCCGAAGCATCTAAATCTTTTTTTCTCAAAAACTTTATGAGGACCACCTTAATGAGTTGGGTAACCTTCATGAATACTAACGCCATTTTTTAAACGCCAATTTCTGCATTTACAAGCCCTTTTTAAAGAATCACTCAAATTTTTCTATTTTTCGTGTGTATTAGCTTATGGATTGGCGTCCAGAACACCCAAAAATATTTTCTAAAAAAACTTAATGAAAACCTTCGTAATGAGTTGAGGAACCATCACGTATACTCACACCATTTTTTTAATGTCCATTTTCGCATTTATGAGCCTTTTTTTAAGAATCGCCCAAATTCCTGAAATTTTCGTGTGAATTAGCTCATAGATTTGGCGCCTGGAGCGCTTCCCAAATTTTTTTCTCAAAAAATCATATGAAGACCTCTGTAATCATTTTGGGAACCTTCACGTATACTCACACCATTTTTTTAACGCCCATTTTCGCATTTACAAGCACATTTTTAAGAATCGTCCAAATTTCCTGATTTTTTGTGTGTATTAGCCCATGGGTCTGGCACCCGGAGCACCCTAATTTTTTTCTCAAAAAACTTTATTAGGACCTCCGTAATGAGTTGAAGAGCTTTCACGTATGCTCACACCATTTTTTTAACACTCATTTCTGCATTTACAAGTCCATTTTTAAGAATCGTCTAAGTTCTCCGAATTTTTGTGTGTATTAGCCCATGGATATGAAGCTTGGAGCACCCAATTTTTTCTCCCAAAATCTTCATGAGGACCTGCATAATGAGTTGGGGAACCTTCTCATATACTCACACCAATTTTTTAATACTAATTTTCGCATTTACAATATCTTTTTAAGAATCGCCCAAGTTCTCTTATTTTTCATGTGTATTAACGCATGGATCTGGCGCTCGAGGCACACAATTTTTTTCTCAAAATTTTTTATAAGAACCTCCGTAATGAGTTGGGGAACCTTCACGTATACTCACACCATTTTTTAACGCCTATTTCTGCATTTATAACCTCTTTTTTTTAATATAACCCAAATTTTCAAATTTTTCATATGTATTAGCCAATGGATTTGGCACCCAAAATATCCAAAAAAAAATTCTCAAAATTTTTTATCCGTAATGAGTTGGGGAACATTCATGTATTGTAACACCATTTTTTAATGCACATTTGCGCATTTACAAGCTTTTTTTTATTAATCATCCAAATTCTCCAATTTTTCATTTGTATATTAGCCTATGTATCTGGAGCCCGGAGTTCCCAAATTGTTTTCTCAAAAAACTTGATGAGAACCTCTGTCATCAATTTGGGTACCTTCATGTATACTCACACCATTATTTTAACATCCATTTCCGCATTTACAAGCGCTTATTTAAGAATCGCCCAAATTCTCTAATTTTTCGTGTGTTTTATCCTATGGATTTGGCGCACGGAACACATATAATTTTTTTCTCAAAAATCTTTATGAGGACCTCCGTAATGATTTGAGGAACCTTTCCGTATGGTCACACCTTTTTTTAACGCCCATTTCTTCATTACAAGCCTTTTTTTAAGAATCACACAAGTTTTCCAATTTTTCGTGTGTTAATAGCCCATGGACTTGGCGCCTGGAGCACCCAAAATTTCTTTCTCAAAACCTTTATGAGGACCTCCGTAATGATTTGGGAACATTCATGTATAGCTACACCATTTTTAACTCCCATTTTCTCATTTCGAAGCCATTTTTTATGAACGCCCAAATTCTCCAATTTTTCGTGTGTTAACCCATGGATCAGGCTCCTGGAGCACCAATTTTTTTTCTCAAAAAACTTTATGATTTCCTCCGTAATTAGTTGGGGAACCTTCACATATACTCACACCATTTTCTTAACGCCCAGTTCCACATTTACAAACCTTTTTTTAATAATCGACCTAATTTTCCGATTTTGCATGTGTATATTAGCCCATGGATTTGATGTCCGGAGCAATCAATTTTTTTTTCTCAAAAAACTTTATGAGACCTCTCTAATGAGTTTGGAAACCTTTACGTATATTCACATAATTTTTCATGCCCATTTCTGTATTTACAAGTTCCTTCTATAAGAATCAACCAGATTTCACAATTTTTCCTGTGTATTAGTATATTGATTTGGCACGCAGAGCACCAAAAATATTTTCTCAAAAAAATGTATGAGGACCTCTGTAATCAGTTTGGGGACCTTCACGTATACTCACAGCATTTTTTTAATGCACATTTCCACTTTTACAAGCTCTTTTTTAAGAATTGCCAAAATTTCCTTATTTTTCGTATATATTAGTCCATGGATCTGGCACCCGGAGCACTTATAATTTCTTTCTCAAAAAATTTTAGGAGGACATCTGTAATGAGTTGGGGAACCTTCACGTATGGTCACACCATTTTTTTAACGCTCATTTCCGCATTTACAAGCCTATTTTTAAGAATCGCCCAAGTTTCCCAATATTTCGTTTGTATTAGTCAATAGACCTGGCACTGAGAGTACCCAAAAAAAAATTTCAAAATTTTATGAGGACCTCCGTATTGAGTTGGGGAACCTTCTCATATACTCACACCATTTTTATTGTCCATTTCCACATTTTCAAGCCTTTTTTAAAGAATCGCCATAATTTTCTGATTTTTCGTATGTATTAGCCCATTGATCTAGCGCCCTGAGTACTCGTAATTTTTTTTCTAAAAAAACTTTATGAGGTATTCCATAATGAGTCGGGGAACCGTCACGTATACTCACACCATATTTTAATGCCCATTTCCTCATTTACAAACCCTATTTTAAGAATTGCGAAAATTCTCCTATTTTTCATATATATTAGCCCATGGTTCTGGTACCCAGAGCACAAAATTTTTTTTTCTCAAAAAACATTATGAGGACCTCCGTAATGAGTTGGAGAACCTTCGTGTATACTCACACCATTTTTTTAACAACCATTTCCGTATTTACAAGCCTTTTTTTAAGAATCTCCCAAATTTCTTATTTTTTCGTGTATATTAGCACATAGATTTGGCGCCTAGAGCACCAATTTTTTTTTTCTAACAAAACTTTATAAGGGGTCTCTAATGAGTTGGGGAACATTTACGTATACTAACATCATTTTTAACGCCCATTTCTGCATTTACGAGACATTTTTTAAGAATCGCCCAAATTTCCTGATATTTTTGGTTTATTAACCCATCGATTATGCGCCCGGAGCACCTAAATTTTTTTCTCAAAAAACTTTATGAGGATCATCGTAATCAGTTTGGAAACTTTCATTTATACTCACACTATTTTTTTAGCTCCAATTTTTGTATTTACAAGTCCTTTTTTAAGAATCACCTACTTTTCCAGATATTTCGTATGTATTAGCCCATGGATTTAGCACTCGAAACACCTATAAATTTTTTCTCATAAAACTTTATTATGACCTCTGTAATGAGTTGAGTAACCTTCGCGTATGTTCACACAAATTTTTAACGCTCATTTCCACATTTATCAGCCCTTTTTAAGAATCGCCCAAGTTTCATGATTTTGTATGTGTATTAGCCATGGATCTGGAGCTTGGACCACCCAAATTTTTTTTCTCAAAATTTTTATGGGGACCTCCGTAATTAGTTGGAGAACCTTTTCATATATACTCACACCATTTTTTAATGATCATTTTCGCATTTGCAACCCTTCTTTTAAGAATCGCCCAAATTTTCCTAATTTTTCATGCGTATTAATTAACCCATAGATCTGGCGCCCGGAGTACCCAATGTTTTTTCTCAAAAAACTTTATTAGGACCTCCGTAATGAGTTTGAGAACTTTCACGTATACTCACACTATTTTTTTAACGACCATTTTCGCATTTAAAAGCCTTTTTTGAAGAATCTCCCAAATTTTGTAATTTTTCAAGTGTTATAGCCCATGGATCTAGCGTCCAGAGCACCCAAATTCTTTTTTCTCAAAAAACATTATGAGGAACTCCGTAATGAATTGGGGAACCTTCACGAATAATCACACAATTTTGTTAACGCCCATTTCTGAATTTACAAGCCATTTTTTAAGAATCTACCAAATTCACTGATTTTTCGTGTGTATTAGCCCATGGATCTGGCGCCCGGAGCACCCAAAGATTTTTTCTAAACAAAAATTTATGAGGACCTCTGTAATGAGTTGGGAAACATTCATGTATAATCACACCATTTTTTAACGCCCATTTCGCGATTATATGTTTTTTTTATGAATCGTCCAAATTTCATAATTTTTCATGTGTATATACTAATGGATCTGGCGCTCGGAGCAATCAAAATTTTTTTTCTCAAAAAACTTTATGAGGACCTCCGTAATGAGTTGGGGAACGTTTACGTATACTCACTCCATTTTTTAATGCACAGTTATGTATTTACAAGCTTTTTTTTAAGAATCACCCAAATTTCCTGATATTTCGTGTGTATATGCCAATGGATCTGGCGCCCGGAGCAACCAAAATCTTTTTTTCAAAAAACTTTATGAGGGCCTCCGTAATGAGTTGGGGAACCTCCACGTTTGCTCACTCCATTTCTTTAACGCACAGTTCCGCATTTACAAACTTTTTTTTAAGAATCGCCCAAATTCCCAGATATTTCGAATGTATTAGCCAATGGATCTGGCGTCCGGAGAACCTAAATAGTTTTTCTCAAAAAAACATTATGAACACCTCTGTAATAAGTTGGGGAACCTTCATATATACTCACAACAAATTTTTAACGTCTATTTCCTCATTTACAAGCCCTTTTTAAGAATCACCCAAATTTTTCTTCGTTTGTATTAGACCATGGATCTGACGCTTAGAGCACCAATTTTTTTTTCTCAAAAATATTTATGAGGACCTCCGTAATGAGTTGAGAAACCTTAACGTATACTCTCACCATTTTTTTAACTCCCATTTTCCGCATTTACAAGACCTTTCTTAAGAATCACCCAAATTTCCCAATTTTTCGTGTATATTAGGTCATGGAAATGGCGCCTGTAGCATCCAAAAAAAAATTCTCAAAAAACTTTATGAGACTTTTCTAATGAGTTGGGGAACATTTACGTATACTTACACCATATTTTAACGCCCATTTCCGTATTTACAAGATTTTCTTAAGAATCGGTCAAATTTCTTGATTTTTCGTGTGTATTATCCAATGGATTTGGCGCCCGAAGCACCCAAATTTTTTTCTAAAAAAACTTTATGATGACCTCTGTAATCAGTTTGGGGACCTTCATGTATACTCACACAATTTTTTAACGTCCTTTTCCGCATTTACAAGTGTTTTATTAAGTATCGCCGAAATTCCCTAATTTTTCGTTTGTATTATTCCATGGATTTACCGCCCGAAGCACCTATAATTTTTTTCTCAAAAAACTTTATGAGGACCTCTGTAATGAGTTGAGGAACCTTCACGTACGGTCACACTATTTTTTAACGTCCATTTCGCATTTACAAGCCTTTTTTTAAGAATCGTTCAAGTTCCCTGATTTTTCGTATGTGTTAGCCCATAGATCTGGCCCCTGAAGCACCCAAATATTTTTTCTCAAAATCTTTATGAGGATCTTCGTAATGAGTCGGGTAATCTTCTCATATTATCATACGTTTTTTTTAATGCTCATTTCCGCATTTACAAGTCTTTTTTTAAGAATTGCCTAAATTTTCTGATTTTTCATGTGTATTAACCCATGGTTATGGCGCCCGGAGTATCCAAATTATTTTTTCTCAAAAAACTTTATGATGACCTCTGTAATGAGTTGAGAAACTTTCACGTATACTTACTATTTTTTAACGTCCATTACCGCATTTGCAAGCCGTCTTTTTAAGAAACTCCCAATTTTTTTGATTTTTCGTGTGTATTAGCCCATGAATATAGCACCTGAAATTTTTTTCTCAAAAATCTTAATGAGGACTTTCGTAATGAGTTGGTGAACCTTCTCATATACTCACCATTTTAATACCCATTTCCACATTTTCATGCCTTTTTTTAAGAATCGCCTAACTTCTCTGATTTTTCGTGTGTATGGCTCTATGGATCTGGCGCCCGGAGTGTCCGATTTTTTTTTCTAAAAAATCTTTATGAGGTCCTCCGTAATGAATTGGGAAACCTTCACGTATAAACACACTATTTTTTTAACTCCAATTACCTCATTTACAAGCTTTTTTTAAGAATAACTTAAATTTCCTGATTTTACGTGTGTAATTAGCCCATGTATCTGGTGCCTGGAGCACCAAAAATTTTCTCCTCAAAAATTTTTATGAGGATCTCCATAATGAGTTAGGGAAACTTCACGTCTACTAACACAATTTTTTAACAACCATTTTCGTATTTACAAGCCTTTTTTTAAGAATCGCCCAAATTTCCAGATTTTTCGTGTATATTATTAGCCCATAGATCTGGTGCCTAGAGCACCTAATTTTTTTTTCTCAAAAAACTTTATGAGGCGTATCTAATGAGTTGGGGAACATTTATGTATACTCACATCATTTTTTAACATCTATTTTTGCATTTACGATTTTTTTTAAGAATCGATCAAATTTCCCAATTTTTCGTGTGTATTAGCACATGAATTTGGCGCCCTGAGCACCCAAATTTTTTTTCTCAAAAATCTTTATGAGGACCTTCGTAATCAGTTTAGAAACTTTCATGTATACTCACACTATTTTTTTAGCACCCATTTCTACATTTACAAGCCTTTTTTTAAGAATCACCCAGTTTCTCAAATATTTAGTGTGTATTAGCCTATCAATCTGGCGCCCGGAAAACCTATAATTTTTCTCCAAAAACTTTATAAGGACCTCCGTAATGAGTTGAGGAACCTTCGTATATGCTCACACCATTTTTTTAACGTTCATTTCTGCATTTACAATCCCCTTTTTAAGAATCGCCAAGTTCCCCGATATTTCGTGTTTATTAGCCCGTCGATCTGCCACTTGGAACA
Organism: Solanum sparsipilum; assembly: GCA_029582215.1. Classification (NCBI taxonomy): domain Eukaryota; kingdom Viridiplantae; phylum Streptophyta; class Magnoliopsida; order Solanales; family Solanaceae; genus Solanum; species Solanum sparsipilum. The sequence goes on from JAKRZT010022670.1 coordinate 18,443, forward strand.
CCCAAAAAAAATTTCTCAAAATTTTTATGCGGACTTCCGTATTGAGTTGGGGAACATTCTCATAGACTCGCACCATTTTTTAATGCCTATATCCGCATTTACAAGCGTTTTTTTAAGAATCGCCCAAATTCCCTGATTTTTCGTGTGTATTAGCCCATGGATCTGGCGTCTGAAGAACCCAAATTTTTTTTTCTCAAAAAACTTTATGAGTACTTCCGTAATGAGTTGGAAAACTTTCACATATACTCACACTATTTTTTTAACTCCCATTTTCGCATTTACAAGCCCCTTTTTAAGAATCTCCCAAATTTCCCAATTTTTTGTGTGTATTAGCCCATGGATCTAGCGCCTGGAGCACAGGAATTCTTTTCTCAAAAAACTTTATGAAGACCTCCGTACTGAGTTGGAGAACCTTCACGTATAATCACACCATTTTTTAAGTCCATTTTCGCATTTACAAGCCCTTTTTTAAGAATCACCCAAATTCATCAATTTTTCGTGTGTATTAGCCCATGAATTTGGCACCCGAAGCACCCAAAGATTTTTTCTCAAAAAAACTTTATGAGAACCTTCGTAATGAGTTGGAAAACATTCATGTATAGTTACACCATTTTTTTAATGCCCATTTTCGCATTTACAAGCCTTTTTTATAAATTGCCCAAATTCCCTAATTTTTCGTGTGTATATATATGCCCATGGATCTGGCGCCCGTAGCAACCAAAAAAAAATTCTCAAAAAATTTTATGAAGACCTCCATAATAAGTTGAGGAACCTTCACATATACTCACACCATTTTTTTAACGCCCAGTTCCACATTTACAAGCCTCTTTTTAAGAATCGCCCAAATTCCCAGATATTTCGTGTGTATTAACCCATGGATCTGGTGCCCGGAACACCTATAATTTTTTTCTCAAAAAACTCTACGAGGACCTCCGTAATGAGTATGGAAAACGTTATGTGCAGTCCCACCATTTTTTTTAGATACATTTTCGCATTTACAAGTCAACTTTTTGAAATTATGAGACTTTCTTGATTTTTCGTGTACATTAGCCCATGAATCTGGCTCCTCGGAGCACCCAAAAAAAAATTCTGAAAAAACTTTATGAGGACCTCTATAATAAGTTGGAGAAGCGTTACGTACAGTTCCACAATTTCTTCAGGCATATATTTGCATTTACAAGTCTTCTTTTAGAAATTATGCACTTTTTGTTTTCATGTGTAATAGCCCATGGATCTGGCGCCTCAAAGCACCCAAAAAAAAATTTCTGAAAAAACTTTATGAGGACTTCTGAAATGAGTCGGGAAAACGTTACGTACAATCCCACTATGTTTTTCAGGAATAATTTGTATTTACAAGTCAACTTTTAGAAATTACGTGGCTTTCTTGATTTTCCATGTGTATTAGTTCATGGATCTGGCGCTTCAGAACACCCAAAATAATTTTCTAAATAAATTTTATGAGGACCTCCTTAATGAGTTGGGGAAGCGTTACGTACAGTCCCACCATATTTTTTCAGGCATATTTTCGCATTGACAGGCCAACTTTTAGATTATGCGATTTTTTTTCGTCTGTATTAGCTCATTTCTACGGAACCCTTTGTATGGAGTTGGGGGAGCAGTACGTACAATATCACCATTTTCTAAGTCATTTTTGAGCATTTAGGGGCCAATTTACAGGAATTAGGCAAACTTTCAATTTGTCGTATGTTAGCCCATCAATATTTTGGTCATATGGCTTTTGAACGATTTCTTTGCGAAACCTTTGCAGAATCCTTCGTTAAATTTTTCAAAATATGTGTGACCATCTTTATTTGAGCTCGAATTTTGTGAGTCATAAGTTTTCTTTTATTTTAGTGTGTATTAGTACATGAATTTTTGGGATTTTGATTGATCGAATTTTTTTACCCAATATTTCAAGAATCTGCAATACCTAGTGAACGATATCATAGGTTCTATTGGGTCTACGCCATTCTTTATAAGCCTTTAAAGGTGAGGAAATAAGAATTCAAATTTTCTTAAGTTTCACATGTATTAGACCTTTCGTAATGACCTAGTGAACAATATTCATAGCTTCTATAGGATTCACACCACTTTTTTTAAGCAATTAGAGGTCACGAAAAAAGAATTCAAAATATTTTTAATTTTTCATGTGTAATAATCCATAAATTTTTGAGAATATAAATGACTAATTTTCTTTTACCCCAATTTTTTTGAAACCCTCCCTCCTAATGACCATCCAAATTGTGTCTATGCATATTAGTACATGTCAATTTTCTTAAATTTGATCAATGTCATGTTTCCCTTTGGAACATAACATTCTTAAAAGCTGAACAGAAAAACTTTAGACAAAAATCATTCATTCCATTAGAAATATGATCCAAATCTACAAATTCCAACTTGTAACTCAAGCATAGAGAGAGATAACTAGTACAACCCACATCCTAATACACTATAATTCTAATTTTTTTTTGGAACAAATAATAATTTCACTAGCCCTTCCAACATTCTTCCCCGCAAAAAGAATTATGCCTGCACACTCCGCAACAGAGACGACTGCAGACATTAACCATGTCAGCCGTTCAATTTAGCGCATAACCGCCCCGTAAATTATATGATACAAGAGGCTTGGTCTCATTTCAGACATGCTATTGAAGACTTGTGTCCTTGAATCTTGGCTTCTATTACCAATCATTCCCCACTGCTTAACGGACAGACTCACAGAGCAAACAACTAACTCTCAACTCAGGTTACCATGATTACCATTTTAATTTGACTGCACCCCATTTTCTTCACTAGTGGAAGAGTTAAGTACCAAGGCTGGTATCGTAGTGAATCCGTTCTCTTTAATTGACCCGCCTGTAGGAGCAGAAGTGATGGTTCTTTCCAATGAATTAACAGGTGACTCTTCTGGAACCACCGACTCAATTTTTGTCTGCTGCTGCTGTAATAATTCCATACGCCTCAGAGATGGCACATCACCATCACAGTACCTGCACCACATACTCCTATATATTGACTCGATGTTTCGGGTGAACTTGGCCCCATCACAAAGTGGTGATTTTGACATCAGTTCTCGCAGACTCATTCTCAAGTTTGATAGAGATGTAGCATCTGAAGCCAGCTGTATAGCTGACTCAACGTACTCATCTTCATTCCTCGCCACAAGGTTTTCTAACCCTAAAATGCAAAATTGCCCACCAATTGTA
>JAKRZT010022671.1:0-16556 GCA_029582215.1 Solanum sparsipilum
GAGTGAGAGAGCGAGATCTGGGAGAGTGGCGAGCGAGATCTGGGAGAGGGGAGAGAGGGGAACGAAAATATATGTATATATACAATTTTCTCTCACTTTAGACAAACACAAACGCACTTTATACATTTGCGTTTGTATAAAAAATGAGAGAGGCGAGGAAGAGAACGAGAGTGGCGAGCGAGATTCACCAGGAGAGAGGTGAAATAGCAACAATTTGCTATGAGGTACAATTAAATCAAACTATATTTATAGCATTTAATTTGAATTAATAGTTTGCTATTATATACAATTTTCCCTAAATTATATCGTATAATTTTTCAATTAGCTTATTGTGCATAAATAAATTTAAATTTTTCATAACCATCATGATCATTTCGATTACTCTTCCATATGGGGTATGATTTGATAAATTTTCAATAATCTTTTTTCTTTAAATAATCTTATCTAAGAGCTAGTTGTTATTAGAATGTACGATTTCTCATATAAAATAATAATAAACTTTAATATAACGCAGAAAATGCACGATTCTCTTGAACACATGCAACTAGTATGATTAAGGGAAAATTACGTATATAAGCAAATATATACCAATTAATTAGTTAATATAGCTATAGTTTTCCTTAATTACAATTCGCAGCCTACTTTTAGCTATAATTATGCGGCTCAACTTTTTAGTTTTATGTAATTCGCTTGTTTGTATAATTCAGAATTTGTATAACTTTTGTATAATTCAGAATGTAACACCCCAGAAAATTTTCGAAATAAGACTCGAAATTTAAAATTTCTTTAGTATTAAGTTCAGGTCACTAGATGTAGCACCTTGAGTTCTAAAAAGAACTAAATTGGAAATAGCGAAATCTGAAATTTTGGAAGTTAAGCTAAGTATGAGTTTTGGGTCAACTTCAAACGACCATAACTCCTAGCACAGGATGAGTTAGGTGTGCTATAAGATATCTTAGGAAAGATCTTTGAACTATCTTTCCAACTCCACCGAGTTTGCCAAGTTTCGAAGTCGTATGAGTGAGATATGACCTTTTGAAGTTAGGTTGTCCGGTTAAGGAAAGTTGCCCGAAAATAGTAAGGGGTATTTTGGTCTTTTCCTTACAAAATCAGATTTAATTCGTTTTTAGTAAGGTTTTAAGGGTCTAATCCTGTTAGGTTCAGTTTTATAATCCTAAAATACGCCTAGGGTTTTCGTTGAGAGTTCAAGAAGAGAAAAGAGGAGAGGATCAATCTTTCGTCGAAATTCTTGCATGTTGTTACGGATTTTCGCCATGAGTTTGATCCCTAAAAGGTATGTAAGCTTCCATAGTGTTGGGTTTGTTCACCCACACGTCAATCATGTTATTTTCAGTGCAATTTCATTCTTAAAGTTGAAAGATTAGAGTTCTTGATGAGTTCTTGATAGGTGTTCTTGAAGTTCATTCTAAATCTTGTTTTGTTGGGGTTTTGATGATTTCTTGAGATTAAAGTGAGTGTTTTGAGGGATGGATTGAGTATATTAGAGTGTACTTATGTTAAGAAATCGAATCCAAGTGATTGGGGAAGAAAACGTTCGATTTTAGGCAAATTAGGGTGAGAAAACGAGCAAAGAATTTCGTCAAGTCTAGGTTGGGGCCTGGCGTGTCGCGCCACTGCGCCACCCATAGCCCCAGGGTCACCTGCCCCATCCAATTTGCAATCGGTTGCTCCGTTTGAGTTCTTTCGAAGGGTACTTTCACTCTTTTTCGATTCTAACTACTCTAAGCTGCTTCTAAACACCTAACATCATTCCTAACATGATCATAACCTTGAATTCATAATTCAAATTTAAGATAGAGTTGAGAGTTAAGTTTTTGAGAATTATTTCGAATATTCTAAGAAAGTCCCTTTGAGTCCTTTTGTGGAGTCTTCTACAACTTTTAGTACTTGTTTCAAGACTCAAGCAAGTGAGTATGAGAATGAGGAGAATGTATTTATGAGTTTACGTTTTCATCATGAGATCTTTCACAGTAGGAACCATAACTCTTGAATTCATAATTCACATTCAAGAGAGAGTTAAGAGTAGAGTTCAAGAAAGTTTTGAGTTCAATTGTGAATCCTTTGAGATCCATAATCGATTTGAGTTAAGTTTTGAGAAAGTAAGTATGATAATGAGAAGAGTTGTATACATGAGTTCCATAATGTTATGTAGATCTACGAGTCAAGTCATTCATGCCCATAAATTCCGCATGAACTCCATAAGTTGAGTATCTATGAGTGGAGTAATATCTTCATGTCCTAAGTCTTGAGTATTGAGTTTCTAACCCATTTGAGATTACATTCCTAATCATGGGACTATTACATGTTACCCATGAAGTCCTTGAGTTGGGTTATTCAAGTCCATAATTCCACATGAACCCTATAAGTCGAGCAGTCTTGAGACGAGAAGTATCTTTGAGTCCTTGAGTTGAGTAGTTCATGCTCATAAATTCCGTATGAATCCTCTGAGTTGAGCATTCTTGAAGTGAGTAGTATTATTGAAGTTCTTGAGTTCCAAGTATTGAGTTCTATCTACGATTATTGAAAACCTTGCATTGAGTCGTTCACGACCATAATTCGGCATGAACTATATTTTAAAAAGTCTTTTACAAACGTTTTAACTTTGTTTTAAGACTTAAGTTTTGAGTAAAGAGTAAAGAGTAAATAATTGAGTTTATTTCTTCAAAAGAGTATATCGGGACAATGTATTCACAAGAGTTTAAAATGTTTTCACATTTAAGGAAGAAGGGAAACCTTGATTTTCAAAAGGGCATTTGTGCTAGTTTTCTGTTAAAGAGTAAATGTTTTCACATTTGAGCAAGAAAGGAAACTAAGATTTCCAAGAGAACTTTTAAGCTAAGTTTTTGAGCAATTATCTCAAATTACAGAAAGAAGTATGTTTTTAAACATAAAGAGCTAATATCATATTTTGGGAGTAGTATTGAGCACCGATATGAGAGAGCGTTCAGAGAACCCACAGCCTCCATAAACCATGTAACCATCATGGGTTGAAAAGGGTTATACTTTTTAGATGAATCCTTTTCGCATAGACTAGTGGATCCACTTAGTAATTTAGGTCCTACACCTCTGGTAGGGTATAGGATGCGCTGGCAGCGTGAGGAAGATCGTTGTATCATCACAATAGCTCTTATGTGATAGTTGTCGGTTAGAGAAACTTCCACAACAGTACTTTGTATTCTTATATACATCAGTTTATTTGTATTTTTACATACATCTCAAAGTTTTATGTATCTTTGCATACACACAGAGTTTACATCATGTTTTAAACAACTTTTATTGATATTGCACTTGGTTTAAACTGCTTTATATTGAAATGAGTTCAGTTATGTTGAGTTAAGTTGAGCCAGGTAAGTATGTTTCCTTTTTATCAAAGTTCAAGCTTATGTTTATGTTTAAGAATTCCTCTTACATGTTCGTACATTCCACGCTGAGCCATTTGGCCTACATTTTCTCATGATGCAGACACAGGTATTCAGGATCATCAACTAGAGCTTCGTTGATACATTCGGAAGTTCGAGCTAGCTATGGTGAGCCTCCTTGTTTCCGGAGGATTTCATTTACTTTTCAGTTTAGTCAGGATGTCGTGGGTCTTGTCCTGACTTCTATCTTTAACAATTAGAGGCTTCATAGATAGTCAGTATAGTTGATAAGTCTGTATCATTTATTTTATTAAATATTTTAAAGACGTAAGTTGCCTATTTTATGGTGAGTTGAATAATTTATTTTATTCAGAGTTTTCTTTTGAGTAAAAGCTTTCTATTTAAGTTTCATGAATATTTTATTCTTTTTTTAGCTTTGTATGCTTGAGTTAGTCTTCCGCTTGTAGTCAGCCAAGATGAGGGTTCGCTTGGAGACCAGAAATGGTTCTCGAGTGTCGGCCACGTCCAGGGTGTAGGCTCGGGTCGTGACACAGAATTCGCATTATATAATTTGTATAACTGTTTGCACTTCTGATGTTTGTAATTGTATAAATTCGTCATTTCGAGTTTATACCAAAATAAGTGAATTATACAAATCCGCGAATTATACAAACGAGGCAGTTTAAACTGTAGCTACAACCCGTAAATATGCAAAATATAGCTATGGAGCATAATTAAGTTAATTATAGTGGTTATTTGCGAAAGTTCCCGATGATTAATCTCCCATCCTCTTCTTTTTTATAGAATTAATCGGACCAATGAATATTGAATGTATACTATTGAAATTAGGTGTATACGAATGAAATCAGATGGTTTTATTTTTCAATTATCTGACTTATTCCTAAGAAACTATCTATATTATATATTAATTATATTAAATTGATTCGTTGAAAACTTGTTTATGTAAACTATGCTTCCTTCCAAAATTAATAGGGATCAATTTATTCTGCAATTATTGAATTATGATCAGATACTATTAAATACAATATTTTTGACGGGCTCGATCAGTGTTTTAAAAGACTTTGTTTGGACTTGTTTCGGGGCTCGTTCTGGGTGGGGCTCTAGCAAAACGTCCTGAGACTCTAGTATGAGATTTAGTTCTGTAAGACTTACACAATAAGGACCCATTTGGCCATAGATTTCCCAAGTAAATTTGGGATTTTTTTTGGGAATTTTTTTAAAATGTCAATATTTTAACATTTAATAGGACCCCTTAGCCACACTTTCAATATTTATTAAAAATGTCAATATTTTAATTTACTATATATCTAATTCACATTGTTTTTATTTGTTCTAATTGAAAGAATACAATTATTTAATAATAGAAAGGAGAAATTTAGGGGAGATAATATTTTTAAAAAGGAACATATCACTTAAAATACTCATCAGTTACAAATTCAATATTTTATAAAAGAAACATATCACTCAATATCTCTCATCTTTATAAAAAAAAATCTAAAAAAAAATCCCCAAAAAACCAAATCCTTTGTCTTCTTCATCATTCTCGCATGAATTTGGCGGCGGCAGCAATAGAAAATCAAAAGGTTAAGCTAATGTGTAGCTATGGTGGAAAAATTCAACTTCGTCCTCACGATCATCAACTATCCTATATTGGCAACAAATGCAATACCAAAATCCTCTTTGTTGAAGTGAATTTGATTAAATTTGCATTTTTTTCTGTTTGACAAGAAGATTTTGAAAACGGGATAATTTCGTTGACAAACAACTTTGGAGAAGGAATTTCCAACTGGAACTTCGATATAATCGGTGAAATACAATTGATCAAGTATTCGTTAACTGTTGAATCATTAATTTGTTTGGAAGTTTTGACATGAACGTTTTTTTGATTTTCTTGGGTAATTATAATTTTTTTGGATGACGAGGCAGAGTTTTACAAATGCACAAGTGAATACAGATTTGGATTTGGATTTGGAGAAAAAAAAACAAAACAAAAAACATAGCAGACGAAGAAGATAGAGAGAGTCAAAGAATAAGGTTGCAAAAATTATATTCATACCAGAATTGTATTCATATTAATTTTTGTTTGTCAATTGTTTTTCTTTTACTCAGCATTTGTATTTTTATTAAGAATATTGTATTTCTTTTTTAGTTTGTAGTCCTCTCAATATGTATGCCAAATGGATTTGTATTTCTTAAGTATAAATATATCATATTTCTTTTCACATTAAATTTGTACTCTTTTTAAGAATATGGCATCCTTCCTCAACTGATTGTATTATTTTCACTTTGTATGCTATTTTTTTCCTGAATCCTGTATCCTTTCTTAAATCATATTCATATGTAATGATTGGATTATATTGAGACACAATCACTAATTTTTATGTAATACAAATAATAGAAAAATATATTTGGCAAATGTGTAATACAATTTTAATCACTGAGATACGATTTTTAGTTTTTACTATGAAAGTATAATATCAATTTTAATTTGAATGGTAAAGTGAGCACATAAAATACAAAAGTTGTTGGTATACAATTATGATGAAACATAGTAAAAAGGAAATACACGCTTGTTGTCATTGAAATTGATATTAAAACACAAAAATGAGCACAATAAATACTAACTTCAATTGAAATACAAAAGTGACTTTGTTAGTTTATCATTATGATGATGCAAAAATAAAAAGAAATACAAACTTGTCTGTATACAATGTGAGAGTTAAATACAAATTGATCACATTAAAATATTCACCTCAATATGATATTCAATTTCAATTTGAATGACAAAATGAGCACATAAAATACAAAAGATGCATACTTTAAAAAGATTGTTATGAATATCTTTAGAAATATAATTTCCAATTTTTTATAAAAAAAATACCAAAAATAACGGGAGGGATTTGAAAAATGGAAAATTATTGGAAGAGAATTTGAGAGAGAAAATATATATTTTTTTAAAATATGAGAGAGAGAGTTGGAAAATGTGTAATTAAGGTGAGACAAAATAGGAAGTAAATTAGGACACACAATATTTTCTAAAATAATGACATTTTTACTAATATTTATAAAGTATGAAGGTTTTTACTAATTAAGTTAGATTTTTTGACTAGTTTGCTAATTTTTCCATTTTTTTGGCAAATAGTGTTTGTCCATACAATTTGCCATTATTTGACAAATATATTTGACAAATAACCCAAATTTCCAAATAATAGAAAAAACTAGAATTTGGGTCAAATCTCGTTGTTTGGGAGCTTTTAAAAATTCAAATTCGACATCAATCTTTTATCTTTTACAAAAACATCCTCTATAGTAATTGTTTGCGCTGTATGACATAATTTTTTACGTGAACATCAAAGCAATGATGGAATATTCGGCGAATATATATGAAAGTGATATGATATGGTTGTTGATGAAAATGACGAACATTCGACTCAGGGTAATAAAGTCAGATCCTTCGTCTACTTCACAATGTATGAAATAATGTTGGTTGCACTCACTTCGAACTACCACATTACTCCAATGTCATGGACACTACTTGTTATTTTTTGCAACAACGATCTAATTGACTTGTTGCGGAAGTCATGAATCTTGTTACGTCGATGTTTCTATCTTGCTATGTAATACAAACATATAATTAGTTTTGATAGTTTTTAAAACTTATGAGTATAGATTATATTTCTTAAAAAAGTAAAATATGTTTCCCAAATATTATGGTCAAACACATGGTGGAATTTCACCCAAATAATATTTGCTAAAAGTATTTGAAAATCTATGATCAAACGCTAGCTAATTAGTAAAATACCCCACCTTACGCCCCCGTCTTTTAAAATACCGAGCTCGACCATGAATGATCCATTCATTAAGTAAGTTATTTTCTCAATATGAACTAAGTCATTTCTTGCCTTTCCAATTCAGAAAGACTTATCAAAAATCGCCAGCCTAATTGGACATGGACAACTTACCATCACCATGAGTTGGAGCTTAATTGTTAATAAAAGTCAAATATATCATGATTCATACAATAATATAACACTATCTCAATTATTATTAGTAGTAGTAGTAGTTGTTGTTGTTGTTTCATTTGGACTAAATATATGGGGTATGGTCGATAAAATGATCAGGATGATCCTTATAGGATCAGAATATTTTAATCCTTTATTAACAGGTAATCGAAATAGTTTTTAATCTATAAATTTTTATTATTTTAATTTTATATATTTATCACGTAATTAAAATAGTCTATAATGTATAACAGTATAGGAATAGAGTGTACGTTTTTCTGGCATCCCCTAAAACATAATTTTTGTTCTTACCGCAACATGAATTGTGATTTCAAACACAACAACAGACATTGATTATTGGTACAAGAATTTTCATTAAAGATAGCATTGATTTTTCTTCTTGTCATATAAAAGATTTTTTATGGCTCAACAGTTTCACTCCCCCCTTTTTTTTTTATTTTTTATGTTTTTATATGTTTCAATATCGTGATTCACTAGTTACACTAATAAAAGATAAAAAGTAACTTACAAAAATGGCTATATATATTTATAAGATTATTAAAATTCAATGGCTATATATATGTTATTTACCAAAAATGACTATAATTTATGTCTATATCTCGCTATATTTTTGTATATGCTTTTTTATTTTTCTATTTGTACACTGATACAATTTTAATTACAATGAACTAAATAAGAAGTATTCTATTATCATAACGGACTGATCAATCTTTGGTTTAACAACAATGTATTCATATGTATACTATATTGGTGTATTCATTTTTTATTTAATAACAATGTATTCATTTTTCAAATTATTGTGTTCATATGATAAATTGCTATATTTTATCTTATTTGATATATTAATACATTATGTTTTTATAAGTACTTGTATCCTCAATATATTAATACTTTAAGTTTATATAAATCACAAATATCGCTCCTAGAATCATGCAAAAGAATTTTGAATTGGAAGGAATTTGGGGGTTAGATCAAAGAGAAAGTATATTGATGAAGGTAACATGGGTAACTGATCACCATAAAGTGTGCTTAGACATAATTAATTAGGGTGTAATATTAACTTTCCTATTTAATATTTATTTATATTAAAGTATTAAAATAATTACTTTTTGTACACTAATAACTACAATTATTTGATGTATAAACAATTACAATAATCATTTTTTATACATTGAAAATCAATTGGTACGTACATAGTATACCCAACGGATTACAATAATCTAACCCCCATTAAATATTATTTTAGTCATTTTCTCAGTTATGGACCATGCATATTTTTCATTCACATGAGATCCAAATTATATAAGCATCAAGATATTTGAGAATATAAAATAAAAAAACAGGCACTACATATTTGATTATGTAAAAATCTCATTTTCAAATATTATAAGAGCATTGTGATGTCATTTGTGACATCTGGTATTTAAAAAAAATATTTTAATATTTTTATTTTTATTCTATTTAGAATAATATATTTAAAAAACAATTTAATTTTAAACTTTCGCTTAACCCTTAATGAGATGCCAATCAGAGGTGTGATGGATTACTAGAAAGATAAGCATTCCTTTATTAAAGGACAGTCCGATTATAAAACATCACACACTAACAGAATATAGGGAAGGATCGCACCTTAAGAAATATGATGTACTCTATCTACTGTAATGTAAGTATTAATGGTTGCTTCTATAACTCGAAATTATGACCTATTGATTATACGCGATAATTTTATCATTCTCCTTCTCAAATACTCTTTCACTCTTAGCCAAATATCTCGTAGTTCAATCCTTGATATGAATTCACTTTTATTAAGAACGTATTATTAGGTTTTTAAATGAAGGGGAGATGGCGAAACGAGCTAAAGATTGCAAGGTATCCATTATCAATTTTTTTTCCTTTTCCCATCATCAGATTCGAATTTAATCAAATATGCTTGATTGATTTTTTAAACTAATAATTTCTCTTTTATTTCTATCCATTCGTTTTTTTACTTTTTGAAAAAGGCACATGTCTTTACTTGTAAAGACACTATCATTTTCTTGAAAACACACTAGGTTTATTTATTTGTTGGTTTTAATTTCTTACATAAATTTGTAAAATGTCATAATTAAATTAGTTAAATATTCCTTTAAAAATTGTTATAATTTTTCATTTAGACATTTTAATCGAAGATATTTCTACTAGACACTTAAATTACTATCGTAATATGTTATTGGACACTAAAAACTCAATCCCAAAAACAAATTCAGTCCTTGTTATCTAGACGAGGATAATGAAAGAAATAAAAAAGTTCATATATTATTGGTCATGGCCCATGTGTCTTTTAACTGAGGAACATACAAAAGTAAGTATACATAGTAAATGAGAAAACGAGGTGGGGATGGGTTGGGGTGCGGGTGGGCGCAGAGGAGGTGAGGTATTGAACTCTGATTAAATTTGATTTTATATTTGATGTTTGATATCAATATTGAAGTCCGATTTAATTAGATTGATGCCAGGTAGAGCCCCATTTGAGAGGTAATGCTCCCTATTAACGATTTTTTTTTTATGTTCAGAACTAGGCCCAAAATTTCTAATTAAAGGAGAAGCAAGCTCATCCATTACATCACACCTTTTCATAGTGAGTGTATGTATTTCAATTTCAGGTTTGGATTTAGATTCAAAGTTTTTGTAATTTGTATTATGAACCAATCACTGTTTTTCAAATTCTTCTAAATTAATAACTTCACAAAAATTGAAATAGTTTCTATATTATAACATTATAACATTAGTGTGAAAGCGAATCGTTCTGAAATATTTCTTCTTATTTTTCCGATTCCTTGTTAAAAAGGAACAATCAAAAAGGATAATCATGCTTTGGGAAGACAATCCAAACCTCAAGACTATAAAGATGTTAAATTTCTTAAGGACACAATGAATTTTGTTTATTAATTTTTTTGTTTATATACCTTCTATCTCAAAGATAATAGATAAGACATTTTACCCTTCAATATAAGATTTTTCACTAAAAAATCGATTATAGTAGGACCTCATAAATATGGATATATATCAATCACCGAAAGAAAGCAAAAACAAACTTATTAACAAGATAATTTATAACTCAATATCTAGAATCTTTTTAAAAAAAAATAATTCTTACACTTCATGCCAATCGAATCTGATATAACATAATCCAAAGTACCACTTGCTTAATTAGACTTTCAAATAATAATTTTACAAAGCACCATCGTGTATCTCATGATAACATGTCTATCCCACTATTTATTTATTTGTTTATTTGTCTATAATTAATTATTCCATACTTCACTCTATATAAATTGATCAAAATCTATAGAGAAATTGCATATCAATCAAAAAGAAAAAAAAAAGTGAATATTATTCTACAAAGTTATAACAATTTTATTAAAATGGTTGTGCCAATTGTTGGTGAGCATGAGACTGAAATTCTTCATGCTCAAACTCACATATGGAAGCATATTTTTAGTTTCATAAATTCCATGTCACTCAAATCAGCAATTCAATTAAACATCCCAGACATAATCCACAAACATGGCAAACCTATGACACTTGATGAATTAGCTAATGCCCTATCAATCAACAAGTCCAACATCACTCACCTTTGAAGTCTCATGCGAATTTTAATCCACTCAGGATTTTTCCTGAAGTCCGCGATGATCCCCTTAGAAGAGGGATCATCAGGATCAGGATCAGGATTAGGATTAGGATCAAGGAGAAGGGGAGGACTATGTCCTGGCCCCTCCAGCTCGTCTTTTATTGAAAGACGAGCCATTAACCGTTACACCTTTTTTACTAGCAATGTTGGATCCAATTTTGGTTAAGCCATGGCATCATGTAAGTGAGTGGTTTAGTAGTGATGAACCAACACCTTTTGAGGTTGCACATGGGAGAACATTTTGGGATTATGCTGGACATGAACCTAGGTTAAATCATTTTTTTTAATGATGCAATGGCTAGTGATGCTAAGTTGGTTATGAGTGTTGTAATGAAATATTCTAAAGATGTTTTTGAAGGATTAAATTCTATAGTTGATGTTGGTGGTGGTACTGGGACTGTGGCTAAAACAATTGCTAAAAAATTTCCTAATTTGCAATGTACTGTGTTTGATTTGCCTCATGTGGTTTAAGGACTTGAAGGAAGTGACAACTTATCTTATGTTGGTGGAGATTTCTTTGTGTCCATTCCTCCTGCTGATGCTCTTCTACTCAAGGTAATGGATTTAAGTAATATATATCGGTGATAATACAGTCAAATCTCTTTAGAATACGATATTATTGTTTAGATAGTTTTGACTGCTATAGAGAGCGTACAATATAACATAACAAGAAAAATTAGGTTCACATAAGAAAGACCTCTTTATAATGGCATCATTGTTAGGATTGTTAATTTTTTATTGTTATAGTAAAATGTTAATAGTATAGAGAACACACAATATAACATAACATGGAAAATTGATTTTACACAAAAAGATCACTTTATAATGATATCATTTTATTCAAATTGTTTTTGACTGTTATAGCTAAATGTTATTTTAGAGAACATATAATCTATATATATATATATATAATAGGAGACGTGATAGCGCCTACGTGTCAGCGCCACAATTAATCTCACTTTTTTTACTTTTTAATTATCAATTAATAATTAAATATATATATATATATTCTTACGGAAATCCGTAAGAAAACGTTAAGAGATTTTCAAAAAAAGTTAAACATACACGTGTCATCTTCTAATTATTCATTCATTTTAACATTTAAAATGATAAATTATTATAACAAATATTAACACGTGTCAGCATTTGCATTATATAATTTGACATTTCAACTTCTGATTTAAAAAAAACTTAAATAAATTTATTAAAGGAAGTATTTAATATGCACGTGTCAAATCTGGATCAATTAATCACTAATTTAACATTTAAAATAAAAATTAATTAAAATATCTTAACACGTGTCAACATTTGCTTGATATAATTTAACGTGTCAATTTTTGAATTTACAAAAATCTGAAATAAAATTATTGAAGGAAGTTTAAATTTACACGTGTCATATTTTCAATTAAACACTAATTTAACATTTGTAATTAAAATAAATATAAACACGTGTCATCATTATCATGATATAATTTTGTCTGTCAACTTATCAATTTTAACAATTAATTGTAAAAAAATATCAACACTATAGCGGTATTAATATTAAAATCTAATGCAGTTTCATTGCATAAATGACGTGTTAGCTTCTTCATTTCCAAACAGCATTGTTAGCATATCTGGCAGCATCTGAATTAACCTCTAATTTTGTAATAAAAAATTCAAAAGCAGTTTAAAATTTAGAGCAGCTCTGTAACTTCCCACTAACTTTTGAAAAAATTGTTTCTCAAATCACACACTATGTACCTATATATGGATACCATTTGTTTCAAACTAAACATGTTTCTGTCAACTTTCAAATTACAAAATATGGCTTTGCAATATAACACAATATCTGAAATTACCAATAACTCAATGAACTGAAATTTAAAAGTTCGCGTTGTTCGTTTCTGGACAGTGCTCGATAAATACAAGCTTGATACTCCGTATACTATGAAGTTGATTTTGCAAGATGAAAAGGTATGATTTGATTCAAATTTGTGTTTTTAATGTTATTCTCTAATTCTATTATACATTTAATATTAATAATTAATGATTATACAAAATTTTGTTTTCATATAGGGTGATCAAATACATGCATCTATTAATAAGTTCACAATAAAGTATTTTAGAGACAAGATTTATGATCATGGTTTATATCAGATGAAATATTTTGTGATAGCGCCTTATTACTCGAAATTTAAATCAAATTTTCATAAACACAAGCTTACATTCACTCAGAATACTATTGTGACTGAAATTGAAGATTCATCTTTTCATATGGATGTTTTTAAGCTACGCACTTTTGAAGAAGTGGAAATTCAACACAAGATCGACGAGAATCAACTAATTGATAAATAATAATATTATTATATAATTCTTTTCATTAGTAAATATTATAACTAAGAATTTCATAATTTTTTAAGAGTTGTTGGACATGTTGTCTCATATGAACCAATTCAATTGTTAAAGCAAGGAGACAACAATAGTTCTTTCATGAATATTGTTGAAGAAGATGAGCAGTAAGTATTATTAAACAATTTACATTTAATAGGGTATATACCATTATATTATATATTATAATAATAATAATATTATCTTATATGATAATAATAATTAATTTATCGTTTTCACAACATTGTTTATGTTGGAGAAATAATAATTAAATTTATCGTTTTCACAACACTGTTTATGTAGGAGAAACAAGCTTCCTGTCACTTTATGGGGTGATCTCGCATTTCAAATGCAATCACATTTATCTGGATCGACAGATGAATCATTAATTGTTGTTCTTCAATTAATGAAGACACACAAATTTAGAGGTATGAATTTTAAAGTTTTTATTTTGTTAAACTATTGTTTATCATTATTACAAATATATTTATCTAACTTAATAAATCTTATAAATTATTTTACAGATACCTATTCTATTCGTAGTTGTTGACCAAACTATGGAATAAGGCAGATCTACCAAGATCTTCGGATTTTAAAAACAAGTTTGACAACTCATCTGTATTATTAAGTACTCCAAATGAATTAAAATTAACAAATTATATAACTACTATTTTATGATAAATTTACAGGTTAATTGCATCAAGTGAATATGAGAAGGTTTCACAAACAAGTTCACAACAACATATTTTAATTTATGAGGAGTTGTCTATAGGAATAGTCTCTTTTAAATTTATTAGGGATTTCCTTCAATGCACTGAAGTGAATTGTATATATTATATTACTAATTATAATCTATATTTTTTTTATAGTAACATATAATTGTCTAAATATTATGATTTAACTCACATGAGTCTAGCTATTGGATTGGTGTAAAGATTGTTTGTTTGGAACTTGGTCACAGATGGTCATACTTGGCTTGCAATAAGTGTATCACAAAGGTTGATCCTTAGGGAGACAAATATTATTGCGTAAAATGCAATGCTGAAGTTATATATGTTATTCACAGGTTGGAGCAAACAATATAGATTTTTAAAATTTAACTAAAATTTATATAACACTCTATTTTATACACTTTAGGTATCGACTTCAAATTCATGTTACTGATGAAACTGGATTTATATCATTATTGTTGTGGAATAAAGAGGTTCTACAATTAATTGGAAAGACTGCCAAGGAGTTGAAGGCATGATTAATAGGAGATGCTGACATGGGTTATCCAATATAACTTGATTCTTTGATTGAGAAAAGGCTCATGTTTAAAGTCCAGATTAAGGATTCAAACATTAACAAGAATGATAATGTTTACAAAGTAGTAAAGTTCATTGATGATGAAGCATTACTAAAGGAATATTGTCATCCTTCTCTTATACACAATTTGAATGTAAGTGTCTATATTATTAAAATTTAACTCTAATTGTCATATAAATAAATTAATTATAATTTTTGAAACAAGAGGCAACCTTTGATTGTGGACAGAGCTATGATGAAGATAAACTAATTGAGGTATATAATTTAATTCAACCTTCGTTTTTAAAACTTTTCAGAGTTTGAAACATAGTTTGTTATTTTACATTATGTGTATAACTATTCAACACACATAAATTACTAAATTATGTATGTATTTAAATTATTTTCAGACACCTATCAGAAATAGCATTTCAGATTGTGCTTCTTCACAAAATGAAGATGTGATTGATTTGACTCGAAAGTTATATCCCAATAGTGACAAACATGTTGGAGTATGACCAACACATTCAAATGATGAGGGATTAAATATCAAACTATCCAGTAACAAGTTACGCAAAGTTATAAAAAAGGAGAAGAAGACATTAGTTTTTCAGAATGAGAAATAGGCTTTAATTATTTAAGTTAGTTTATTTTAGAATATTAAACTATCCAATTAACTTTGTTTTATAAAGATTTATAATAATTATAATATTTAAAAATACTTTAAATAAATTAATATTGTTAACTCTTTTATTGACAATGGCAGATAATACAACTGATATTTGAGTTGTTGAATTTGAAGAATTGGTAGCAAGAGTTTGAAAAAATGGAGGGGGATAATACACTTATGCATATGGTGAACAATTTCACACTTAAGTAATTGAGTGTGCTTTGAAGATAGTATCAGACTCTTCCATTATATGAAATGGAACCGCCTGTTGACATTATTTTTTTTATAAACTAGACTTTATATATGTAATGGAGGGCTTGATTCTAGATACTTTTTAAACTTTACATTTAATCTTGCTAGCTATCATGTAACAAGTATTTAAAGGAGTTCACATATGGTTTCAAATATTCCAAAGAAGCAGCACATTAAAAATAGACTCCAATAAGTTTAAACAAGTAAACACACAATTATTTAAGTTATGTTAATTTAGTAAACTGAATTATAATCTATCAAGCATATGAATTAGATCAGTAAGCTCATCATTATATAGGTATAAGCACATTGAAACTATAGAAAATATCAATATAAATCAGATTAAAATATAGAGGTTGGTGTAAAAAGAAACAAATTGAGAGGAAAATAAAATAGCTTAACTACATATTTGTAGATGTAAGACATCTTTCCAAATTTTAAAAAACAAATAATCATTTCCCTGCTTCCGCAAGAAGCAATAATTCATCACAATCTACTCTAACAACATGGTTAAACATAAAAATAAAAACAAAGATAGAGATCTAACCTGACATTGCAAAGAACATAAAAACGGATACGACCACAGAATAAACTCCCAATCACCAAGCAAAATAACAAAATTTGCATCAACATAAGCTTATTACAACTATGTTATAGCATGCATGTACTAATTAAATTAAATTTAAAATATAAGACCTTAGTTGATCATCCCAAATAGAGTAACATCGAGGAAAAATAGAGTTGAAGAAGACATCACCTGATAAATTTTAAAAAATTAACTCCACGACAAGAAGTTGATGCATGCTAATACTCTTCAATCGAAGTTCTTATTACGATTCAATAAAATGAAGAAAAAAATGAACTCACCATTTCACGAAACATAC
>JAKRZT010022672.1:0-18502 GCA_029582215.1 Solanum sparsipilum
GAAGCTAAATTGTATACGATCAACTCAATATCTTAAAACTAAAACTCAGATATCCAAAACTATACATCAAGTACTACAAGAAATGCAACTCTTCTTATGTCAATATTGATCAAGTTCACATAGTTTGAATCTGGAGAGGCATAAAGTGTCACATAAATTAACATCTAAAATTCACAAATAAGGGAGTACCTTATAATATTCTTCAAAGGCAATATTTTGGGTGACAAAGGGTTTCCAACTGGGATTACTGTTTTCTCTATTGTTATTATTATCAGCGGTACCATTTTGTTGCTGCTCGGGATCATTTTTGCTGTATTTCCAGTTGTTTTCTCTGCTTTGAGCGAAGTGCTTTCTCTGAGTTCTTGACCTTCCTCTGCCACCCATTTTTCCCCTCGCTGCTGCAAATTCGAATACTGAAAAATCCCTCTCAGAACTGAGAATCTGAGATGGTGGCAAAGAAAAAGAGTGAAGGGAGTTAACAGAAACTGAATTGAAGAAGGTTTAGGCTGGGTTTTAGATGATTGGGTTTGAAATGTGGGCAAAGGCCCATTTCGAAAAATAATAGGATAATTAAGCAAAATAACCCTTTGGTCACAAATTCTTTCTCAAAATAGCCCCATTATCATCTTTTCAATTGCAAGGGAAGTACAATTTACACTTTTTTTTGAATAATATATATTTAAAGACTCGAAATATTTAGAGAAGTTTATATTTAAATTTTAAAATTATTCAGAGGAGATTTAAGTTGATTGAGATTGAACAAATATGATCTTTGTGGTAAACTATCGCACTATAGGTAAATGTCATGTGACAATCTCATGCGGCCATGCTTGATTAGTAGATGGAGGCTGGATTCCCTCTCAAGTCTCCCACATTATATCGCTAATTTTTAAACTATTTTTTATATATATAAATGAAAAGATGATTATATTTAATGTAAATTAAACTACTTTATTGTAATATTTATGAAATCTACTGCCATGACCCGAGCCTATACCCTGGACGTGGCCGGCACTCGAGAACCATTACTGGTCCCCAAGCGAACCCTCATCCTGGCAAACTACAAGTGGAAGACTAATTCAAGCATACAAAGCTTAAAATTGAATAAAATTCATTGAACTCAATTATAAGATACTTTAACTCAAAAGATTAACTCTGAATAAAATAGTATATTCAACTCTCTAGAAATAGGCAGCTTAAGTCTTTAAAACATTTAACAAAATAAATGAACAGACTTCTGAAACTCTATTGTCTATCTATGAAGCCTCTAACTGACAAAGATGGAAGTCGGGACAAGACCTATGACATCCTAACAACTGCTATAATTGAAAGTACAAGTGGAACCCTCCGGAAGCAAGGAGGATCACCATAGCTAACTCGAACTGCATGTGGTATCAACAAAATACCTATTGATGATCTTGAGTACCTATATCTGCATCATGAAACGATGCAGGCCAAATGGCTCAGTACATGGAATGTACGAGCATGTAAGGGAAATTCTAAAGCATAAACATAAGCTTGAACTTGATAAAAGGAAACATACTTGCCTCTTCTCAACTCACTCAACTAAACTCAACTCAAGGATAAGATACTCAACTCAAAGATTAGATACTCAACTCAAAATACTTAACTTTGGATACTCATCTCTGGATACTCAATCTGAATAAAGCAATAATAAAAGATGCAATATATGAAAAGCTTTTAAAACAGTAGATAGCAACTCAATGTATTGAAGAATACAATAACATCTCAATTAGTATATATAAATCTAATATAACTCTGTGGGAGTTTCTCTAACCGACAACCATCACTATGAGCTATGTGATGATACAGTGTCTCGCCCACGCTGCCAGAATTGTCCTATACTTTGTCGGGGTATAGAACCTCTCAACTAAGTGGATCCACTAGTTTATGCTAAAAAGCATTAAGGAATCATCTAAAAAGTATGACCATTTTCTACCCATGTTGGCTACACGATTTATGGAGACTTTGAATTATTTGAACTTAAATTCGTCCCCATATCGGTGCTCAATACTACTCCCAAAATGTAACTAGCTCATATGTTTAAAAATATAACTCTTTCTGTGTCTTGAATTTATTACTCAAAAATCTTTCTCTTAAAAAATATGGTACTAAAACAGCTCAAAACTCTTTTGGAAATCTCAGTTTCCTTTTATTTTAAATGTGAAAACATTTACTCATGGGAATACTTAGTTCTCATATATCATTTTAAAGAAAATGAACTCAACTCTACTCTTTCTCAACTCAAGTGCTTAAGTCTTGAAACAAGTTTAGAAAAATTTGTAAAAAGACTTCTCAAAATAAGGTTCATGCCGAATTATGAACGTGAACGACTCAATTCAAGATTTTCAATAACCATATATAAAACTCAATACTTGGAACTCAAGAAGTTCAATGATACTACTCATTTCATGAATACCCAACTCAGAGAGTTCATGTAGAATTATAAGCATGAACAACTCAACTCAAGGACTTCGTGATACTACTCATCTCAAGAATGTTCAACTCATCGGGTTCATGCGGAATTATGGGCATGAACAACTCAACTCAAGGACTTCATGGGTCACATGTAATAGCCCATGATTAGGAATATAATCACAAAAGGGTTAGGAACTCAATACTCAAGACTTAGAACTTGAAGATACTACTCTCTCAAAGATGCTCAATTTATGAAGTTCATGCAGAATTATGGGCATGAACGACTCGACTCGAGGGTCTACATAACAATATGGAACTCGTGTATACGACTCTTCTCATTCTCATACTTACTTTCTCAAAACTTAGCTCAAATCAACAGTTGATCTCAAAGGATTCATAATTGAACTCAAAGACTTTCTTGAACTCTCTCTCTTGAATTTGAATTATGAATTCAAGAGTTATGGTTCATGATATGAATGATCTCGTGATAGTGTAAACTCATGAATAGATTCAACTCATCCTCATGCTCACTTACTTGAGTCTTGAAACAAATTATTAGAATTTATAGAAGACTCCTCAAAAGATTCAAAGGGACTTTCACAAAATACTCGAAAGAACTCTCAAGATTTGACTCTTAACTCTACCTTGAAATTGAATTATGAATTCAAGGTTATGATTTGTGATAGGAAAGATATCGTGATGATTAAGAGTGTTTTTAGATATTTAATCATGAGAAACGATAAAAAAACACTGTCTGGGAGCAAGTCTGCGACGCAGAGATGCATTAAAATGTTTGGTTGAACGAATTTTTGAAACAGTGGAGTCCGCGTTCTCTCCACGATGCGGAGAGAGAAAGTTCACTCTGCAAGAATAGGTCCGCGACACGGACCTGGTACCTGTTTTCTGTCCGACTTTTTCTTCCTCGTTTTCTAACCCCAATTCGCCTAAATTCGATTCTTTTTTTTCAATTTCTCTTTAAATTGAGATACCCAATACATGTACACAAGAATCTAATTAAACACAACTCTAAAATCGACACGATTTTCTTAGGAACTCATCAATATCATCTAAACTCAAGAACGAAGGCCAATTTCAAGAACACAATCCAAGAACATCAAACCTTCAACTTTCTAGAACGAATTTAACGCTGAAATTAACACGATTGGCGTATGGGTGAACAAACCCAACACTATGGAAGTTTACATACCTCTTAGGGATTAAACCCACGGCGAAAATCCACAACAAAACTCAAGAACCTTAAAGAGCGCTTTGATCCTTTCTTCTTTTCTCCTTTTTCCTCTTATTTTCTCTTCTTGAACTCTCAACTAAAACCCTAGGTGCATATTAGGATTATAAAACTAAGCCTAATCATATTAGACCCCAAAAAAACCTTACTAAAATGAATTAAATCTGATTGGGTAAGGAAAAGACCAAAATACCCCTAACTATTTTCGGGTAACTTTCCTTATTTGGACAACCCGACTTCAAACGGACATATCTCCCTCATACGAGCTCGAAATTTAGCAAACTCGGTGACATTGGAAAGATAATTCAAAGACTTTTCATTTGATATATTATGGGCCACCTAACTCATCATGTACTGAAGGTTATGATCATTTGAAGTTGACCCAAAACTTAAAGGAACCTAGGAATGACTTGAATGAATTCTTTCTAGTTCTTTTTGGAACACAAGGTGCTACATCTAGTGACCTTAACGCTTAGAAAACTTTAAATTTTTTGGTAAAAACTTACTTACTACGAAGGATGGTTTAAGTCTTAGCTCAAAAAAAATTCAGGGTGTTACATCTACCCATTAAAATAACTATAAACTAACTAACTACACAAACATGCCTATCATATTTACTAATTCTCCCTATAGTTTTAAATAATCACATTTTGTCTCACTAATTAATAATTTCATACCAAAATTCAAGTCACGTACACCTAACACGTATTTCTTACTACAAGGTACGTTGAAATAGAGAGAGAGGCGAACGAGAACAAAAGGGAGGCGAGCGAGATTTACCAATATATCTCAGATACATGTGAATCACATACGCGAGCGAGATAAAAGAGTTGTGAGTGAAATGGGAGGGAGGCGAGCGAGATTTATCTATATATCCCAAATATATTGAAACCACTTGGATATAGTATATCTACAACAAATTATATCTAATTTTGATCTCATGTATCTCGACTCACCAAAATTTGATAAGATTCGTAATTGTTGACACCCAATTTTGACCCTCCCTGATAATAATTAATTTTCGAGTTTCTTAGATTTCAAACGATTTAGAATAATTACTTTATAAAAATTTAAATATTTTTTTTGAGGTCACTTTAAGTAATTTTAGTCGATTTTGTTAGTATTTTATAATTATATATGTAATTAGTGTTTCTTAAATATTCGAAAATCATCTCAAAAAGATTTCATTTTAATTAAATCTTCAATTGAATTGATTGGGTTTAAAGTGTATTCGTAATTTGGAGTTATTTGGCTTATTAGATTAATTATTTTGGAAGCTTGTTTTATTAATTTACTAACTTACGTTGTGGTTATAATTTTAAATTACTAGTTTATAATTAAGTTAATTAGTTTATCTTGTTAAGATTAAGAAGCTCGTTAGTTAATTATATTAATTCGTCTTATTTAATTACTAGTCAAATTTACTAATTAACCCAATTTGACTAAATTGTTAATTAATTCTCTATTGCATACCTTAGCCAAATCTAGCCAATTCACTCAATCAATTTTAATCGATTATTTTGGGCCCCTCTTTTTGTTTTTACCTTTTTCAGCCGACCCAAACCCAACACTCCCAGGCCAATACAATGCTTATACACTCCAACAACACTCTCAGCCCACCCATACACACAACAATACAATAATACTCATTCAACCAAATATCCTGCAAACAATCCAACACCAAACCGACCCCACCCCTATGTTCTTCGTTCTTCTTCTTCCTCCAGTAAAGACCAAAACACGAAACCCAGCAGCAAAAGCCCAAAATCGCAGCAGCAGCGGCCCCAACGATTCCTCACGCGTGAACCAATTTAGCGAGTGAATCAATTTTAGCTTCAACGTTCACAATCAGAGCAACGCTGCAAATTCCTTGTCATTTTCTTTCTTTTCCCTCTCCCACAACACGACTGTAACAACAACAAGTCACGCATTTTCGTCCTTGTGGTTGTGGGATGATGCTGCATCGAGCAGTGGGTACAAGGGAGTCGATCCCAAGCGTCGATTCGCCCTTTCCTCTTTCGAAATGGGTCAAAATCGCAGGGAAAGGTTGCCTCCCCTTAATTATGAAAGAATTGTGAAGTTTGAATTGGGAATGAGCCCTTTCTTATCCGGATTTTCATCTGTTTCTCCCCCAAAAAAAATCTACCATAATTTCCCCTTATATAAACATCTTCTGTTCATTTGTGAAAAGAAGGGGGATATTTTTAGTTGGAAATTCTCTACTAAGGCAAGGAAAAAGATTGGAAAAAGAGTTGGAAATTTTTTACTAAGACATAGAGAATAGCTTAAGCAATCAGTTACAAAAATACACATAAAACATATTTGGAAAAAAAAATGGGGAAAAGAAGAGTAAGTTCCAATCACAATCTCATTTTTTTTAGTTTGATCATCGTCGTTCTTCTAAGTTAGCTTGAGTTCGAGTTACGATCTAGTCCTTTCGCTTGTTGTTTTCGCTCACGATTATGCGGTGGAACTCGTTGTTGTCCTTCAAGCTCGCCCCGTCCCTGTTCGCTGCCGAAAAAGGTAACGTTTCCTCCGATGGCTTCTCTCTTCATCTCTTTCTCTATTTTGTTTGTTAATGTTGGAAAGTCACTATTATGTTGGTTGTTCGTTGATTAGTTGTCGTTGGATTGGTGTTGTTTGACATAAGATATATATTCCATGGGTTAGTCATAACATCGTATTGAGTTGCTGCTAATTTGTATTTAGTGTTTGAGCGCATTTTGGTGTTCTTTTTCTTGAATTCTTTATTAGAGTGTTATTAAGTTCACATTATTTAGCCTATACTGTCTTTAAGCATAAAGTGTACTATCATTTAGGTTGTTATTACTAAGTGTTGTTGTTCGCGTGAATCTTGAGTCAACTAGTATGTAAAAAAGGCCTTTCTTTTGTTCCAGTGAAAATCACTAGCATGTCCGTGATGTTGCTGTTCATCTCATGTATGGCTTCACTGTTTCTTAGTGTTTATTTTGAGGCTATTTCGCCATCCTTTATATCATATTCACTTTCTTGAATGTCATTGATTACTCATGTTTTGATGTTCACAGTCTTCTAGCATATAATTTTCCTTCTCTTGTTGTTGTAATGTTTACTTCCTTTCGAAAAATTTTAAAAAAAATGAAGGCAGAATCTCATATTTAACTAATCTGGAGCTCTTATGTTGTCTGTCTATTTTTTTTTGATGAAATATGATAATCTTCTTAAGAGTTTTCTTATATTTTTTTATACTTTTATGAATCTTTGTTTCTGGAGCTAAAATTGAGCCTTGTGTTTCACAAAGTGATGATATTCTTCCTATTGTAGTATGGTCAGTTAGAATAGGGGTCTTGTTTCAAGTGATCAAATATGGTGTTTCATATGACATGACTTTTATACGAATATTCAGCTTTGTTTGCTAGCATCAGCTATTAGCACATTTGTTCATTAAGTAGGTTGAATATTATTTGCTCACCTTGGATTATATTTTGTGGCGTTGAGCAATAGCTTAAGTAGTCACTATTGGGTCATTAATATGCTTTTATTCTTGATGTCTTTGGATTTTGCATTCCTATGTCGTTTTGAGTTCCCCCAAGTTATTTGTTGTACAGTGATTTAAAGGCTGCAAAAATCAACGAACAGGTTCCAGAGTTGAAAAATATGCAGCATATTGGAGAATTGAAAAGATTGGGCCAAAGGCCCTCTCTTTATTTTAAAAGTTGTATTTTGTTGCTTTTGAGCCTAAGCCCACTTGTCTATTATCTCGTTAGACTCTAGGACTAAGGCCCAATAAAATTGAAATTTCTAGGACAAGTATCGAGTATTGGGTCGAAGGCCCAAAAGGTATAAATCAGGCCCAAATACTGGTCCAGACGGACAAAAAAAACCATACTTAGGCCCAAGTCCCTTTCCCTCTTTATTTTATTGTGTTTGTGTGTTTGTTAATATTTGCCGCTAATCTTAAGGTCGAAAAATTCAAGTCTCCGAAAGACTCCCATTTTGATTTAACAATTTAACTAAATCAGTCATCGTTTAATAAGACTTAAAGAATAAATTTTGCAAATTATCTCACTTAGATAGTATTCCCGTATTTCCCCCCTTTTTCCCTTTTAAAAAGGTTCTAACTATAAAAATTGTTTGATTTAAATTAAGTTAATTTTTAGTCAAATGATTAATTGCCGAATAACCACATTAGCGGGTGTTCTAGATGCTTTTAAAACCCTTCCTAGAACACTATTTTAAGAACCCTGAACCCCTTATAAGTTTCATTAGATTTTTGTTTTAGTCTTTTGAAAACAACAGTTTTCTTAATTTTACTTTAAAATTAAGTGGCGACTCTTAAAATCAGTCTAATTAAATTTTAAAATAAAACAGTAATATTACAAACTAACATATATCTAAATAATTAACTTTAAAATACTGAGATTTTTATATGTTCCACTGAAAATAATGGAAAAATCACATAAATACACAATTTAAGATATCATAATCTTTAATATTCCATACTATTTTAAAAAATTAGAAAAATTCTCTCTCGGATACATCTCTATCCCCTTTAGGATACATCCATATCATTTCTCTAATACATCTCTATCCCCTCTCATATACATCTTTCTCATTAAGTAATGTATCGAACAATCAAGAAATGTATTCAAGAACAATTAAAATATTCAAAACTTTTGTAATTGAAGAAACTTTCGAGATATAATGTAATTAGCCCAAAATGTATGTGATTTCTGTAAAATGCCCTAAAATAATCCCAAGGCCTACGTTTTCCTTTTTGAGGCCCTATGTAAATGGGTTGGTCCTACGACTAATCCAACCCGTATTAATCCGCTTACCCATTTCGAGGTTTTGGGTTTTTCTTGAAGAACACTTCATATTTCCGTCATAAACCCCTTCTTCTCTTCCAATTCATTTTACCAAAACCCTAACTCTCTGTAAAAATGGTTAGCAATCAAGTAGCATTATCGTTTCTCAAATATCTTGCAATAGGCGCAGCTGGGATCGGCGCCGGAGCAGCAGCTCTCAGCTCCTCCCTGTACACTGTCGACGGCGGCCAACGAGCCTTACTTTTCGACCGCTTCAAAGGAATCATCGACGATGTTCTTGGTGAAGGAACTCATTTCTTAGTCCCATGGGTTCAAAAACCCTTCATCTTCGATATCCGCACAAAACCTCACACGTTCTCCTCTTTCTCCGGTACAAAAGATCTCCAGATGGTCCATCTTACCCTCCGTGTTCTCTCTCGCCCAGAAGTTTTGCGTCTTCCAAAGATCTTCAATACCCTGGGTCTCGAGGTACTGAATTCACATATTTTGTTTATAAATATACTGTATAATGTATGTTACTATTGCATATAAAGGTTTTGTAACTAATATATAACTTTTTGGATTTTGTATGCTAGTGTATATATGATTAATGTTTTCATTTTACTATTACAGTATGATGCGAAGGTTCTTCCTTCCATCGGCAATAAAGTTCTCAAATCTGTCGTGGCATAATTCAATGCGGATCAGCTTCTCATTGAGAATCCACATCGTCGTGCAAAGGATTTTGACATTGAGCTTAATGATGTGGTGATAACACATTTATCATATGGTGCTGAATTCTCTAAGGCTGTGGAAAAGAAGCAGGTTGCCTAGCAGGAGGCAGAGCGGTCAAAGTTTGTTGTGATGAAGGTTGAGCAAGAGTGGAGGGCTGTAATAATTAGGGCTGAAAGAGAAAGTGAGTCCGCTAAGTTGATTTCTGATGCAACTGCAGCTGTTGGTATGGGTTTGATTGAGCTTAGGAGGATCGAGGCTTCGAAGGAGATTGCTTCGACCTTAGCTAAGACTCTCAATGTGTCTTACTTGCCCAAACAGAACATGCTACTGGGATTGAATGCAACACATTGATTAGGTAAATTAGGTTTAGTATCTGTCTTTCGTATCCAGTTTTTGATATAAACGCATTGCTCTCTGAAGTTGAATATTGTGAAGTTGATATAGTACAATCTAATTGTGTGAGTAGTTACTGCACGAATCTGTGCCGAATTGGGAAATGATGAAATATAGCAGTGGGAATTAAGAGCAAAAAGGTTTTCTAACTGCCATATGTATGCCTTTTGTTTTCACCATTTTAGAAGGAATATTAATAATCTGTTTATTATCTTCACGTATGCGTTGTGTGTCAAATCTTGGAATCAATCCGTCAATAGTGTGGTTGTTGCACTGTTTACTAAACACAATGGCTTTATCATGTGATGTACAAAGTCTACTCAGAGTCATCTGTAAATGCTATCAGATGAAGCCGAGTTTATGATTAAGTACAACTGTTATTCATATTATTGTACAGAAGATGGAGTTTGGTTCATAATTTTTTATCATTGTAGTGAAGGATGGTAGGGGAATAGAATGTGACAGAATGTTGTTATATGCAATATATGAAAGCTCAATCAAGCCTGCGTGTGTTTAAGAACTTACTTCTTTTTGGTTGAAGAATGAAGCACTAGAGAATGACTTTCTCTATTGTGATCAGCTATGTTGAATTATTCTAGATTGTATGGTTTTCTTGTGTAACACGTACGTCTTCTGAAGCTTTTACTGGAGTTGTCTACCCAAACCTCCTATCAGTTGAACGTGGGTTGTTTATTTAGTGAAACATATTACTCCTTACCACAATTCATACATGAGTTACAAGCGAAAGCCTCTGGCTAAGTCTTCTTCTAATCGATTATTTCAATGTTCCGAGTTAACAATTCAATTTGAACTGAACGAATTTATGCAGTTGTATTGATATCTAAATGCAAGTATTATGTATATTGGCTCAGGGAGTGGATAACACACTCTTTGCATCATATTGAGAAAATAATTTGCCTCACATATGGTCAGTCCATAGATGAGCAACAACTAGTAAGTACATTGCTCCGAAAAATATATTCAAAATGGTAAATGCAAATCTTGTAATTAATCAAGCATATAGATTCGTGATGTAACGTCTTGTACCAGCCAATCAAATCCTTCAAGTAGGCTTTCTCCTGTGTATGCACTACATCCCACGATTCTCCAGTGCCGGCTATTGTCCATACTTCATAGCCTCCAGATTAAGCACCTAAGAATCAGAAAAAAAGAAATTATTTTCCCTATGTGAATAATTAGCCATACACAAGCAGAGTAATTTGACAACTAGTACGAAATATGCAAACATACTTGGCTACAGAATGAGTACAACAACTTGTGCTTATCTTACTAGTTCCCAGTGTAAGTTCACTTAAATGTACATTCAACACAGTTTTAAGGTATAATAAGGAACATCTTTACTTTGGTAATTTCATCTGGAGAAAGAGCTCATATGTCCTGCTTATTTGCAAAAATCAATAATGATGCTCCGATAGCCTCTGCCAAAGAGAAAGGAATTATGAAGTAAAAATCATCTCATCTACTGAAAAGGTGAATAAAGGCATCACACATTCTTTTTTTGGGACATATAGGCTATTTATTAGAGAGACAGAAAGAAAGAGTTTTTGAAGTCTGCAATGCACACATTATTCAACAAAAGCAATAAGCCAATAATAAGGATTATTATTTTATCCAAAACTTATTAACATGACGGTCACACATGAAGTTCAGCAACATAAAAGAGAAGCAATATGATTTTATATATATACCTCCTCCTTCAGAAGATTATGTAGCTCGTATCTGCAGTCATCTAGCCTTCTCAAATCAGAACTATCCACAATCGGTTTGCTCAAAGTAGTTTCTCCAATAAGATCGTATTGTTTTCTGCCCCCCTCTCACATCCCATATATTGAGCGTATACCTGAATAAATGAGGGTGTGGTAGGTTGATGACACAGTAAAAATAGGCTAACAAAGATACACAAAGGATTCATCTCTCGCTGATCCCAACTTATTTGGCATTAAAATATAGTCGATTCATTGATAGGTTAAACCAAGGCTTAGAAGACGATTCAAAAGGTAAAAATATCTTTAAATGACTCAATTTTGATAGTATGGAATAAAACAATCTAAATATTCATCCAACCACATGAACATTGCCTGACAAAATACATCTTGGATATGCAGGTTAGAGTTATTTGAGTAATAACAACAATAAACAAGAACAAACACATTATTGAAACAGGACAACAACATGCAATCTGAGAAACAAAAACAGAGAAACCATACTTCTCATACACGATGGTTTTGATGTTGAAGCCAAGAGTTGGACTGATGACACTCGTGTCTTCCCTGTTTATTTTTAAAACTATTGATGTCTTACCAGAGTTGTCAAGACCCCTACAGAATAAACAGAATTAATCAATATGTTATGTATACAAAATTCCCACATGTAAACAGAATTAGCTTGTGGACATACACCATAAGGATCCGCATTTCCTTTTCTTTTCGCTTCATCTTTCGAATAATGAAGAGAAGTCCCATTCTGTTTCCTGAGCAAAGCTCGATATTAATTGTGTGATGTATACAATATGTTTTAGCTCATGACTTTTTCATAGAGTCATCCTAACATATACAGTAGATAAGTGATACTATTATCACGTTTTTTTTTACGAATCCAAACTCAAGACATAGCTCTGATGAACTCTATGTTATGGCCAAAAGACATTAATGACAAATTCTCAATTTCATTTGATACTTCATTGCGTCATGAACTGCAAGTTAAGCTAAAATCTATCCTGCTTAATAGTGTTGGACAAAATTCATTTTTATATATCGTTGATACGATAGACATAACCAAACTTGGCCTAAATCATCAATACAAGTCCATTTAATTTAAATTAGCAGCCTAAACCCTCATTTTAGGCACAAACAAGAGAGTCCTTAAAGCATGGTTTTTAATAGAATCTATTAGCATCGAATGACTGCTTGAATTCAAAGATTCATAACGTTGATTTATCGGATATAGTTATTATCTTGAAAAATCACTATTTTTATTCGAAAAAAATTGAAATTAACAACAGAGAGAAATTTTTTGACCTATTTCAGGGCAGTGAACTGAGATCCAACCTCGACCTTGACCTCGACCTCAGCCTCGGATCTGCTCTCTCGCCACCTACAGATCGGAATCTCGAGATGAATAAAAATTTTCCATGGTCACATTTCTGGTATGTGTAGAGAATAGTACTTCATAGAAAATTATTAGGCCTTTCTAATTTTGAATTTGGAGTTAAAGCAATTTTGGTCATTTATTATATTAATTCTTGTTGTGCTTGATAGAGACATCTAGTTTTCAGGTTTGTGGGGGTACGAAGAGGATAGAGTGTACGTACAATTTTGTTGACTCCGTCATAGCTTGTTGTTAAAATATTTTTTGTGGCCATGATAGTTATCAAAAGGATTTAAACCTTTAAGTCATACATACTCATAGTATAAAGAATAGGCAGAATGACCTAGGAGACCCCCATGTACTTGATTGCGTTTGTCAGTTGGACCCTTTTACTCATTATTTTGCCAAATGAGTACTTAAACTCGATAAAACTCTATTTTTTGAACCTCTTTGACTATTGACCAAACTTATGTGACATAAAAATGGATGAGTTGGATAATTGCGTGATTACACACATTTTGCAGCAAGGGACTACAATATTTTTATTTTTAAAAGGGAAAAAGGACAAATATATCTCCGAATTATTGTACATGGTATTTAAATACCCTTCGTTATACTTTTAGGACACCAATGCTCTTACCGTCCAAATGTTGGGTTGTATATATCCTTTGAACTAACAAAGAGACACGTGTCATAATCTTAACAACCTATCCAAAATTTATTAATTTTTTATCCATAATTTAAAAGTCCCACCCAGATAAGTATAACCCAAAAAAAAAGACCCATACCCAAAAAACCCATTTTCCCTTTCTTCATTGCTCCACCATCCAAACACCCCCAAGAAATAGATCAACATAGAAACTCCACCACACCATTCTTCTCTGGCGGAAGCTCCACAAACAAAACGACCCACACCCATATTATAACCGAGAAATCCCTAAGTATATATGTTATTTTCTTGTATAATCGATAAACCTGATGAAGGTAGCACAAAAGTGAGACAATAATAGTATGTTTGATTTTGAGAAGGATAGGGGGAAGATGGGAGAAATGACAAAGATACTTATCGATTTATTTTGAACTCGTGAGGTATTAGTGAGAGGTTTTGATTACTAAATCATCACCAGCTACTAAAAATCGACAACACCCAAATAAATTTGAAAAAAATATAAATTTTGTGATTACAAATCCATTTGAAGATTGTTGGTTCTGTTCGTTGGTGTTACTGGGACATCGATGAAGGAGAGACGGGTTCAAGATAGTCAAGTTTTACGGTGGCCGAAAGGTTGCTGCATCGCTAATTTCACCAGAGCGAGGGAGGCTGAGTTTATTAGCAATTATAAGTGATTTGGTTTGTGGAGTTTTGTCGGAAAAGATGAGTTGCGACAGTGTCTTGAAGTTTCGGCGTGGGGGTGGTAATTGGTTGCAGTTGGTTGATGGAACAATGAAGAATAAATTTTGTATAGACCATTAAGAGTATGACATGTGCCTCTCCGTTAAATCAAAGGGTATATACAATCCAAAATTTGGACGATAAGGTCATCAGTGTTCTAAAAGTATAACGAAGGGTATTTAGATATCATTTACGTTAGTTTGGGGGGTATATTTATCATTTTTCCCTTTTTAAAATATTAAATTACATAAGAAAATAATAGTAGTAATATTTATTTTCTTAAAAAAAATCTCTTCTTCTTCAGCCCCACCCACCCCTTCTTTCTTCGTCTTCCGTCCCCCAGCACACCCCTTCTCTTTTCTTCTTCAGTTGAGTACTCATCCACCATTCTTTTTTTTAGTACCCACCTCATTCTATTCATCGTCTTCTTCGATCAACACCCTCAATCACTGTCGCCATTACCATGAACTTTTTTATAAACAAAAGTTACTTAAAAATATACATCTGATTAATCCATTCTTCATTTTTATGTTCTTATATAAAATTTTCAAGATCTATTATATTTCTTGGATTATTCACAAACAAACTTTTTTTAATTTGAAATTTCTTTGATATTTGAATTTATTGATTCAAAATAAATGGAACAGATCTTCAAGTAAACGTAATGGCTAATGAATTTTTGTGTTTGAATTTTTTTTAAGGTTTGAAAACAATGGAAAAGGTAGGAGTAGAATGCGATTTTTTTGTGGATAAGGAGTGGAAATGGAGTAGATGATGAAGTGGGAAATTGGGGAAAGGAGGAACTGTACCTTTTTAAAAATATTATTTATCCTTTTTAATAATTACTTTCTGATGTATCATTAAATATTTTGAAAAATTATGATGTGTCACTAAAAGGTTCCATGTGTAGCTGCATGTACTACACTTTCACTAATCAATTGAGAAAAGGGTTTAAAATATTATGTTTCGTCAAGTTTAAGTGTTAATTTGGCAAACTAGTGAGTAGGAGGATTCAACTGACAAACTGAACCAAGTAAAAAATATTTTACACTATCAATACAATTTGATTGTGTATAGCAAATTATTACAGTATTTTATATTTTAGGCAACTATGTTACCCTTACTTAACCTGATCTATGTTACTCGACCCTTCAAAATTGTCATCAAGTGTGTGTCAAATCCTTCAAAGGTAGTGCATTTTTGGAGGATCTGACACGAGTATGACAATATTTTCGGAGAGTCTAAACAACTTACACTATTAATGGGAATAACTTAAACTCATATTTGTTAGGCTGCACAGTTTCCTATATTCTCTGATACAAAAAAAATGAAGCATTGTGTAGTAGAGTGAAAACTTCAAAAGCTGAAAATAACTATACAATTTCAAGATGTATATACAGAACAAAGGCCTATTCAGTGGATGATTTTATGAAAACTTTTCCTCCTTATGAGATCACCAACTTTTCGAAACAACGTTCTTTTCTTCCTGATAGGACTTCTATCATTAGCAGAGTCTTCTGTTTTTAGTGATCCTCCATCATCTGAGGAGGAAGACGAGGATGATATCTGATGATGAGGAACCTTTTTTGGTGTATGGGGATCTGCCTCAGGTTTTGGTGATTCAATTATTGACCTCTTAAGTGTCTCAGCCTTTTCAGGATCCTTATCTTGGATTTTCTCTTTCAAATCTTCTTGTTCTTGTTGTAACTTGTGGTTTTTTGTAACTTGGAGTTCCTCATATCGTTCCTCTTCTTGTTTATTATCCTTGGTGTTGAGTGATGACGAAGATTTGCTCAAAGACATGCTCAAGTCTTTTGTTTTTAGTGTTCCTCTATCATCTAAGAAGGCAAACGAGGATGCTCTCCGATGATGAGATACTTGTTTTGGTATATGGAGCTCTGATTTTGGTGATTCATTTATCTCAAATATTGTGTCCTTAAGTGCCTTGGCCTTTTTGAGATTCTCATCTTGGATTTTGGCTTCTAAATTTCCTTGTTCTTGTTGCAAATTTACACTGCTGGAAGTTTTCTTGATATAGGGATCCTCATTTTGTTCCTCTTCTTGCTCCTTATCCTCGGTTTTGAGTGCTGACGAAGAGAGCAACCTTTTTAACTTCTTGACGTTTTCTTGAGCTGCAACTTCATTAATCCCAAGTCGTTCATTCTCTTGAGTGAGAAGACGAATTGATTCCTCCTTTTCAGCTTTAGAATCCTTGAGTTGAATGTTTTCATCTCTAGCTAGGCTAGCAGCAGTAGTTGCAGCATCCGCTTCATTTATAGTCTGCTTTAATATGCCCTTCAATTTGTAAACTTCTCTCTTTGCTGCTCTAGTAATACGCTCAGCTGCTTTAAGAGACTTCGCGAGTGTAGCAGCCTCATCCTGAGCTAGCTTTTTTTCTTCTTCAGCTTTCTTTATACAAGTGATGTACCTCGTCTCATTTTCAGCCAAACGTGACTCATCAAACTCCAGTCTTAATCTGTCTGATGTTTCTCTATGTAGTTCAGTTTCCTTTCTCGCCTCATTCAAAAGCTTCTGATACCTAGCCTCGGCATTTCTAACCATATGTTTCAATTGTCCTGCCTCATCTTTTACTTGTTCGAGTTCTAATTGAGAAGCACTGAGTTTCTCCTTGGCCTCATAAGCTTCAACAACAATTTCTTTCAACGCTAACGCTAAATCATCCAAGGCCTTTTGGCTTTTTTCTTCTGCATAAGCTGCAAACTTAAGTTCATTTCTAACCAAATGCATCTCATCACTCAATGCCTTAGCTTTTGATGAAGCAAACCTCTCTCTTTCTTGGATCATAGCCAAATTCGCCTTCGCTAATCCAAGTTCAAACCTGAGGCATCCGAGTTCCTTCTCTAAAGCAATCTTTCCGCTACAAGAACCATCACAACGCCAGTTATTTTGCTCGGATGAAGCCACTAGTGATTCAATCTCTTCATGAAGTAAAGATATCTCAACTTTGGATTCTTCAAGTTCAATCTTAGTTAGCTCAAATTCCCTTGTCTGTGAGGCCAATGAATCGAATATTCTAGACTCCGTTAATCGTCTATTCACTACTTCAGCTTCTAGTTCATGAACCCTTTTCTTGAAATTGTATACTAAATCCATTGTTTGAGCTTCATGAGCTACCTCTTTCATCTGCTTAACCTCCTCCTCAAATTTTCCCATTTGATCTAGCATTTGGTGATCAATTTCTACAAGCAAAAACAATCACAAATAATGAGAAGTTGCAAAGTTTTAGACAAAAGTCAATATCCATATAACACCAAAAAGTCACTTTCCAAAAGAGAAAAACCAATGTTCAAATATACTAATCCAAACAACAACAACATATTACCTTACCTCGTCGAGATAAAATAGGTTATTTCTGATAGATTCTCATCTTAAAATAAAGCATTTCCAAACAGTTTGAAAATAGGAATACATAAATGAGAGCATTAACAACAACAAAATAATGCGATTGGAGTCAAGCAAGAGGAAAGAACAATAACAACAACAAAATAATACAATAACCGAAACACAAAAACAAATCGAAAAATAAGAAACTACGAGAATAATGCTACTAGGTAAGAAAGAAGGTCCAAGTACGATCACGACAATAAACCCCAAGATAAAAATACAACAGAAGAATATGAAGGATGAAAAAATTATACCTTGGATATATGGCCAACCTATGAGGAATTTCTTTCAAGAACAAGAAAATAAAGCATAAATGGTTCTAACTTTTAAGGGGTTTTTTCTGGTGTCCAGTCCAAAATAAATAGACCCCAAATGTACAAATCTTTAGAAATATTCTAAAGATCAAATCTTTATTCTTATGAAAACTCAAAGAACCAAGAAAAAAAAAGAAAAAAGAAACCAGATAAAAACCTCAGAATTTCAAGATAAATATATAGTGTAGACACACATGACACTAGGAAAAACATTGTGAGCCAATTAAAGTGAGTCAAAACATTGTGGCCAAAAGATTTAGATAAAAAAAATTGTGTGTTATGTGTTGGAATCCCTATAAGAATTTTTTTTTTTGTGGGAGAGAACATTCTGGTTTTTGACAAAGTCCGAAGTTGAAGGAGGTTTGTTAGGAAGATTTGAGATAAATAGAAAAGGGAGGGGACCTTTAAAAAAAATTGTTGATTTGACATTCTAGAAGAGATTTACGATAACATAGGGTGTGTTTGGTATGAAGGAAAATGTTTTCCTGGAAAATAAGTTGATTTTTGATTTATTTTCTCATGTTTGGTTGGTGAGTAAAAAATATTTTCCGGAAAAGATTTTTAGTGTTTGATTTATGAATGATTTTTTTTTTTTTGAGAAATATCTTTTATTTTTACTAGGGTAGAAAATAATTTTTGAAATTGAAAATATTTTTTAAAACAAACTTAAATTTTTTTGGGG
>JAKRZT010022673.1:0-22255 GCA_029582215.1 Solanum sparsipilum
CTCTAAACTTCCGCGCCTGAACACCTTTCCTGCAAAACATGATAAAATACATAAAAACCAATATAAAAAGGCCCTAGACACACACAACTTGTAAGTGAAATGTATTAGAAATACCGTAAACTCACGGTATATCAACATGTTTTACTAAACACCAAGTGATAGGGAGAAGTCCCTATTAGTTTCTTATAGGCGGTTCGGTACGCCCATAATGCATCATCAAGCTTCATTGTCCAATCTTTCCTTTGGACATTCACTGTTTTCTGCAAAATCTTCTTCACTTCCTGGTCTGACACTTCTACCTGGCCACTAGTTTGAGGGTGATACGATGTAGCCACCTTGTGCCTAACTCCATATTTAGCTAAGATATTCTTCACCAATTGATTGATGAAGTGCGTCCCTCCATCACTGATTATTGCTCTAGGAGTTCCAAACTGAGTGAAGATATGCTTTTTCAGAAACTTCAACACCACTTTAGCATTGTTAGTAGGCAAAGCTACTGCCTCAACCCACTTTTAAACATAGTCCACAACCACAAGTATGTATTGATTTCCATTGGATGGAGGGAATGGTCCTATGAAGTTGATCCCCCAGACATCAAATATTTTAACCTCCAAGATGTTATGCAAAGGCATCTCATGTCGTCTGGAGATAGTTCCCATCCTCTGGCATTGATCACAATTTTTCACATACCGTGCAACATCTTTAAACAGAGTAGGCCAGAAAAAACCTGATTGGAGCACCTTATGTGCAGTGATCACTTCCATGATGACCCCATATGCAGACGAGTGGCAGCTATCCATCACTTGTCTCATCTCAGATTCATTATATTCAGGCACACACTTCCTCATAATTTTGTCAAGCCCTTGCTTGAAAAGATAAGGCTCATCCCATATGTAGAACAGGGCATCATAAATCAGCCTCTTCTTTTGATGTGTGGTTGCACCCGGTGGGAACACTCCCCTTACCAAATAATTAACAATATATGCATACCATGGTAGTTCTGTCACCTCTAGCACCAACAACTATTCATCAGGAAACTCTTCCCGAATCTGACTTTTCTCCCCCATATGTGACGAACTCTCCAACCTGGACAAGTGATCTGCAATCTGATTTTCAGAACCTCTTCGGTCCTTTATCTCTATGTCAAACTCTTGCAACAATAGAATCCACCTAATCAACCACGGCTTTGTATCCTTCTTATTTAACAGGTACCTGATAACTGCATGGTCAGTATAAACAACAACTTTAGTCTCTACTAGGTAAGATCTAAATTTGTCAAAAGCATAGACCAAGGCTAGCATTTCTTTCTCGGTCACTGTGTAGTTGGCTTGAGTTGCATCCAGTGTTTTACTTGCATAATAGATAGAGTGAAACACCTTCTCTTTCCTTTGCCCTAACACTGCTCCTACAACTACATCACTTGCATCACACATCAGCTCAAAAGGAAGCTCCCAATTTGGGGAAGTCAGGATTGGAGCTTCTATCAACTTCTTCTTCAAGGCTTCAAAAGCTTGAATGCATTGCTCATCGAATACGAATTTCATCTCCTCTCTAGGAGACTGCACATGGGTCTCGCAGTCTTAGAGAAATCCTTGATGAATCTCCTGTAGAAACCAGCATGACCCAAAACACTTCTCACCCCTTTAACAGAGACTGGGGAGGTAGATTTTAAATGACTTCCACTTTGGCACGATCAACTTCCATCCCTCGATTTGACACCTTATGGCCTAATACAATCCCTTCCTTCACTAGAAAATGACATTTTTCCCAGTTTAGGACGAGATTAGTTTCCTCGCATCTAGCCAGCACCCTGTCCAAATTCTCCAAACACCTATCAAAAGACTCCCCAAAGACTGAGAAGTCATCCATGAATATATCCACAAAATCTTCAACCATATCATGAAAGATAGTCATCATGCATCTTTGGAAGGCGGCTGGAGCATTGCATAGCCTAAATGGCATTCGCTTGAAAGCATATGTCCCATACGGACAAGTGAATGTAGTTTTCTCCTGGTCCTCTGGTGCAATCACAATTTGGTTGTATCCTGAATAGCCATCCAGGAAACAATAATATGTTTGCCCAGCTAACCTGTCCAGCATCTAAGCAATAAAAGAAACCGAGTAGTGATCCTTTCTGGTGGCCTCATTCAATTTCATGTAATCCATGCATATCCGCCACCCTGCCACTGTCTTGGTTGGAATTAGCTCATTATTTTTATTGGTGATCACTGTCATGCCTCTTTTTTTAGGGACACACTGAACTGGGCTGACCCACTTGTTGTCTTAAATCAGGTATACAATACCCGCATCCACCCATTTAATCACCTCATTGGACAGCACATCTTTCATCACTGGGTTTAGTCTGTGTTGAGGTTGTACACTTGACTTGTGGCCCTCTTCCATAGATATCATGTGCATGCATCAATCTGGGTTGATGCCATATATGTCAGCCATCTGCCAACCTATCACCTTTTTCCTCTTCCTCACTATTTTCAGAGAGGCCTCAACCTGCACTTCAAATAAAGTAGAAGAAAGGATTGCAGGTAACGATTCATTGGCACCTAAGAATGCATACCTGAGATGAGAGGGAAGATCTTTTAACTCCAACTTCGGTGCTTCCTCAATTGATGGCTTATTAGATGGTCCCAAGACTCTATTTAATGGATCCATAAACTTGCAAAGCATACTCACATTTGGGACATCTAGAACACTAACCAACTCCTGGGCTTCAGTGTCCCCCTCAATGTCCTTCCCAATTAACACTTTCTCTAAAGGGTCTCGGGCTTCAACAAATTTAGTTGTTGTTTCCTCATCAATGAGTGTAATTGCGGACAACTCCTCATATATTGCAGGCAACTTTATGCCTTGTATGCATCAAATACCTTTACCTTGCCATGAGCCCTCATCGTCAGTCTACCAACCACCACATCAATTAACGCACCACCGGTTGCTAGGAATGGGCATCCCAAAATAAATGGGACCTCTGGGTCAGGCTCAAAATCCAAGATGACAAAGTCCACGGGGAAGATCAGAGTTCCCACTTGGACTAAGACATCCTCAACAACGTCATCTGGCCTTGCTACCAAACGGTCAGCTAATTGCAACATTATGGTTGTGGACTTGGGCCTTATAGCCCCAACTTAAGAAACATGGAAGTAGGCATCAAGTTGATAATTGCGCCCAAATCGCACAACCCTCTTGCCTCAATTCACTTACCAATTTTTATTTGCACAATAAAACTCCCTGGATCTTTCAACTTAGTTGGGAGCCTATTCTGGATCCTTGAAC
Organism: Solanum sparsipilum; assembly: GCA_029582215.1. NCBI lineage: Eukaryota > Viridiplantae > Streptophyta > Magnoliopsida > Solanales > Solanaceae > Solanum > Solanum sparsipilum. The sequence continues at coordinate 3,289 of JAKRZT010022673.1, forward strand.
TACACTCCTTAGTGAGTGCCACTGTTGCATACTCCGCCAATCTACTCTTGTTGGCTACCACATCTTTCACACATTTGGCATACTTAAGAATGCCCTACAACACATTAATCAAAGGCAAGTTAACATGTACTTGTTTGAGTAATTCAATAAACTTACCGAAACATTCCTCCTCCTTCTGCTTTTTGAATTTCTGTGGGAATGGAGGAGGTGGTTTTGCTTTTGGTTCCTCATCCAACCTTTGCTCACTTGGTCCAGCTTCATCTACCTATTTTCCTTTTTTCTTCAACAACTTTGGTCTTTGACATTAACTCCTCCAATGGACGACCACTACGAGTACTCACAACATTTACCTATTTTGGGTTTGGATCAGTATTACCAGGCAAACCCCCTTGTGGTCGGGAATTATGTGCACTAGCAAACTTCCCAAACTGCTTCTCCAAATTCTGAGTCGCTAGTTGATTGTTTCGGACATCTACTGCTAACTTAGTTTAGTCAGCCATGATTTGTTTTAACATGTCCTCCACACTCATATCACCTTGCTTGGTAGCCTACTGATTACCATTACCTTGTTGGCTTCCATGTCTTTGCTTATTGTAATGTTGTCCACTACCTTGTGGCCTGTACTGCTTCTGTCCTTGGTGTTGGTTTTGATTACCACCCCATGAAAAGTTTGGGTGGTTCCGCCAGCTTGATTGTAGGTGTTGCCATAATTTTGTTGATTTCCTCCTCAATTGGCATTACCTACAAAATGAACAGATTCTGGGTTTACTCTACATACCTCAGCATTGTGATCTCCACCTCCACATACTTCACACCATGTTGGCGGTTGTTGCACCATATTAACTTGAGCTTGTTGTTGTCCTAGTGACATGTTGCTGAAGTGAGTAGTCATCATATTCTGCATTGCTGAAATTTGTGCAGTCAGGGCTATCACTGCATTCACTTCCAACACTCTAGCAGTCTTTTGTACAACTAGTTTAGCTCCTCCTCTATTTCACTCGGGATTACCTTGTGAAATTTTGTTAAGTAATGTATACAGCTCAGCATATGTCTTCTCTAAAGCTTGTCCACCTGCAGCAGAATCAAGTAAATTTTTTGTGTTTGGTTCCAACCCTTCAATAAAGGTATGGACCAACACTTCGTTAGCTTGATGATGATGTGGACAACTTAGAACCAGGACTTAAACCTGTCCCAAGCTTGGTACAAGTTTTCTCCTCCTTTATGTCGGAAACTTAATATGTCGCTTCTCAGCTTGGCTGTTTTCCCGAATGGATAAAACCTTATCAAAAACTTTTGGGCAAGATCATCCTAAGATGTTATGAAATTTGTGGGCTCAGAGTTCAACTATCTTTTTGCTTCCCCTAGCAGAGAAAAGGGGAATAAGGTGAGCCTCACATAATCAGAGTTCACTCCAGTTTGGGTGTACGTGTCACTGATCTCGAGGAAATTCTGAATATGCACTTGTGGGTCCTCATGAGATAGACCAGTGAACTGTCTGTTTGTGTGCAATAGTTGCACCATGTTTTGCTTCAATTCAAACCTCCCACCAACTGCAGGTTTCTGAATACTTGAAGTAACATTGGTGGTCTGTGGGATTGCCACATCTCTCACTTTCATTTCTGCCATCACTGCAGATGTCTCTTGATCCTCCCTTTCTTCTGGGTTTTCTAGTTCACTGGCGACAATAGGTTCAATATATGTGAGTCTTTTTTGCCTTCTCCGGTAACGAAAAAATCTCTCCGATTCAGCTAGAGGCTCTACCAAGTCCTGGTCGTCTTCCAGTGTGAAAACTTGACACAACCTGCGAAATGAAAAGCCAAGATCAAGTTGTCAACATTTGTACAAATAATTTAGAAACTCAAAAATTAATTTTCTGCCAATTTTAAAGTCCCCGACAACGGCGCCAAGAACTTTTTGCGTCCAAAAGCACACACAAGTGCACGTGCTCACTCAAGTAGTACATCGAGTCTTTCAAGCCGGATTATTGAACCCAAAGGACTTCAAATCAACAAATACTAACTTTATTGTATCTAAAATAAATTTACTTATGCGACAGACGATTTTTGGAATTTTTTTATATCTACTAAATTGAACAATCTCAAATATTAATTAGTAAACAAGGAAATTTTGCAATTTGGGAAAATATTCCAGGGTTGTAGCATATACCGATTTCAAGCATAGTAATAACTTATCCTAGCATTAGACAGGTTAACCTCATTATTGATTCACAAGATTAATTTTACGATCATGATCTCCCGACCTCTAATCGCCTAACACCATTAACAACCTAACTACATCATAGAGCGGGGATAGGCATGAACCAATGGTGGAGCATTAAGCCATCCTCTTGTATATTAATCAAATGCGGCATATAGGTATAAGCCTATCCTATATACGAAACACTCTAAGTTTTATCCTAGAATGAACACGCTTCTCACATTCTTTGGTCTATCCCTCTATTCGTCCTCCGAGTTCAAGAGCAGAAAATGAGTTTATTTTAATGTTGATCAGTCATTAAAATAGTTAAACAAGAATATAAGCATAAATCATTAAAAAAAACATCTCATGCTAGAAATAAATATTATTACACCATTAATCGTAGCTACAACCCTAGAATAAGAGAATTTAGCTACTCATAGAATAAAATATCATCAAATAATGTTCAAAGATCATAGAAGTGTTTACCAAAAGGAAGGAGTAGAAGAAAAGCCCTAGATAATGTCAGCAAAATTTCCCAAATCGTGTTCTCTCGTTTTTTAAAAACTGGATCATAATAAAATAACACAACTGCGCTATTTACAGTCTAAAATAAAACACGTGGTGAAAATCTGGCCCCTAAGTCCGTGACACGGACCTGTTCCCTCGTTGTATATTGTGAACAGATCAAACCAGTCCGCAACGCGCTGCCATCACGCACTCTTCTGTTAAGCTAAATTTTTTTCCACACGATGGCTTCAGCTCCGCGATGCAGAGTTGCTCCCTTACTGTGTATTTTTCCAGCTTCTTGGCCATTCTCCTCAGCAACTTCGGCTTCTAATCTCCGACCTTTTGCATGGTGCCCTTTTTAGCTCATTTTTCTTTGCGTTTCTCCCTGAAATATCTAATCGTACTGGTTAGAGAAAACACAATCAATGGACTCTACAATTTCAGTTTCGATTAGGAATTTGCTCTCAACCTTAACTATATATATGAGATAAATTGATTATTAGGCACATAAATACGCCTTAGATCAGCGACCATGGTCTCGCTTCTGCGATCCTCCCAATCGTGAAGCACTCTTCGCAAAAGCGAAGCACACCAGTACCAGGAAAACTAGCAAACTCTCAAAACATCGAAATGACCCTTGTGATTTGTTCGGAACCCCGTACAAGAAAACCACATTTACTAATCGATTGTACTCGACGTTTCGGACACAATGGAACCATCGAAACACGAATATGAGGTCTCCTTGACCCGACATGCGTGAAAACAACAAAAAACTAACTCAATGCCTAAAAAGATAAAATAAGCTCATGATCTCTCAAAAATCAACCAAGACCTCACCTAGGCCTAGTGACGAATTTAGGTGCAAAAAATAAGGCACCCGAACCCGTGGTCTCTTCGTAAAATTAGATATTTTATGTATATATTTTCTAATATTTGTATAATATTATATTCTTGCACCCGTACTATAAAAGGTCTAGTTGGTCCACATGGTTAAATGTTGAGCTTTTGACTTTGAGGACTGAGGATCACTTTCCACTTAATACATTTTTCTTGGTGCACCCATGTTCGGATCAATTCCCACTTAATACATTTTTCTTGGTGCACCCATATTCGAAAAATCCTAGATTCGCATCTGCCTAGGCCTAAAATCAACCCCTGAATCCAACAAAACTCTTGGAATTCTGATCCGAATATCCATACCCTGAATGTTGAGCAAAGTCAACCCAAATGCTAAATTTCTACAATTTCACAACTTAAGACGTCAAATCCTCAAAAAGACTCTTTGAACTACGACCGCTTACTCTTTGGATTTAGTTTAGAGAGTAGTTTGAGCATTATCAGTTGTACATCGATAATGATCAATAGATTCTCATATTAGCGTATTTATTAGATGTTATTCGTTGGCGTTGCACTTCAAATAACTGAAAAAATTAGATCACTTATGGATACATGGGGTTTGTGCACTAGGAGATTATGATAACCTCGTTTACTAGGTCAGGCCAGGTTGGCTCATTAAATAAAATTAATTGACCCGAACCGGGCCGAACTTGATTCCCCCAATTGGGTCGGGTCATATATATATATATATATATAATACTTACATTATATCATATATATATATATACACTTCTAATATATACTAAATATACACATAATATATTATCTATTATAGTAGAATACCTAGATTATATTATATATACACTTCTAATATATACTAGATATACACATAATATACTACTTAATATAATAGAATACTTACATTATATTATATATATATACACACTTCTAATAAATACTAAATATACACATAATATACTACTTAATATAATAGAATACTTACATTATATTATTTATATATTTCTAATATATACTAAATATACACACAATATATTACTTAATATAATAGAATACACAATATATTACTTAATATACTAAATATACTACTTAATATAATTGACTTGTTATAGTGACTACAAATTTAATTTTTAATATATGGTTATAGAAAGTAATTAAAATTATTTATTGAAGATATACTAATTTTATGCAAAAAGAAATTAAGAAAATTATTTTATATTAGGCCGGTCCAAGCCGGTGGACCGTCCGACCCAATTGACAGGTTAACCTAATGAATAATAATGAGGCTAGACTTTATTTTGAAACAACCTCCGATCCGGAAGTTCGCACTTGCACGAGCTTGATATTTAAAACAGGGCTAGAGGTATGCTAAAAAATTAATATTGAAATTATAGTTTTTTTTTGGGAATTGTTGATACAAAATAAGGAAGGACTAGGGAGTGCGGAGGAATACTAATTGTGTTAGAATGTGGTGGTTTTAAGTGTGTCATTAGTTTTGTTGATTCTGTGATGTTTTATGTAAAATTAGTTAAGGTCTACTTATAATACCTACTCACTATGTGGGGTGTACTGATACTATTTTTGCTATATCTTTTGTTGGTTTAGATTTTGTTTTAGGTTGTTTGAAACGTTAGATGATATCTACTCATTGTTAGCTTTTATCTACTCCATTCTCAAGTGAAAATTGTATCTTCTCATTATTATTATTATTTTTTTTCTATGCGTACACCTCTAGACTAGGTCCTTGAAAAGTGATGATTAAATATAAGTTTTTAAAAGAAGTTATCTCATGAGGTTTATTTTGATTTAATTAAAAAAATTATTTAATTATTATTTAGTAATGGGAAAAGATGATAAGAATTCATTTATCTAATTAGATTAGAATAGATGTCCACACGGTCTCGTAATTTGAATTGTGACAGTCCACTTTTATATATGTTTGTATTATATATATATGTTAAAGGATCAACCGGCATGAGAATAGTCAAAAGATCGTATTATAAAAGGATTATAGCTTTCTATGTTGCTTGTAAAAGTGATTTATTTTAGCAATGGTCCACAAGGAAAGAATATGGAGAATGATGTAATTTGGATAAAGAAATGAAAGCTGGTCGTTAATCGTTATAGAATACGAGGCAATGGGCCCCTCCCTCCCAAACAGCTTTATTTCTCGAGTCGTTGGTTGGTGAGACCGACGAATGAAGCGTGGAGATAATCAGATGACAAGTCTCTCGCCACGTAATTGTTAGTCTCTGTCGGTTGCATTTTTCAAACACCCAGGGCCCACATGATCAAACCACGGATAATCATAATTACTATCTAAATTTCAACTAAGCTATCAACGACAATTGTTATTTTTGAATTAAAATATTGATGGTAATAATATTTTTTAATCAAATTATAAATGAAGGACATTTTTATTCATTTTACAAAGCTTAAAAATATTTTTAACCCATTTCACATAATTTAAGGATTAATATACTCTCTCCGTCCCTATTTAGTGGTCTATTTTGACAAATCAAGAAAGGACAACAATTTTTTTCCTATTATACCCTTATTTAAAGTGAAAAGTTGTCATAAATAAAGTAAATAAACTTATGAACTTTTCAGCATTGATTAGTTATCTTGAGTGAATTTATTTTGAAAATAAATTGTACTATAAGGGTAAAATTGTAACTTCACTATGCTAATCATTGTTGCCTTAATTTGTGTGTCATTTCTAAAGTGGACAACTAAATAGGGACGGAGGGAATATGTCTTAATTCGTCTGGTACATTGTTATTATGATATGAATAAGACTATGATGGAGATGTTTAGATTTTCAATTTACCGTCATCAAAAAGATCTTTGTCTACATACCCTTTAACATAAGATATTAATAAAACGTAGAATGGATTAAGAATTTATTGGCGTATTGGTAACGGTTGAAAACGTTGACAAAATGAAGAGAAAAATAATTGACACTGGCTAGTAAAGATAAAATAATGAAAGAGTGCATTGAAAGAATCAGAATTGAGAATTGAGAAGGTGGATTTGTGCATTTTAGTGTATGAGTAACGTTGGAGTCGATGTGGCAGCCACGTACCAATGATGTGTAGTCGAGTCAACTGTGGAGAAAACGAAACAAAAGGGCCCCAACGGTAGTTGAGCTCATTACTACCATATCTTTTATCGTTCATGTCGATTATATCAATGGCATCACCCATGTCATGCCTACTTGGAATAATACAAAACTTTACTTACATCTATGTTAAAGGTCAAATGTTTTTATTATAAATTAATATGGAATCCGTTCACTTTTACTTGTCATGATAAGATTTGACATAATCTCTAAAAAAAATTAATAAGGAGCGTTGTCTAATCAAATATATCTAGTGGCGGGTTCAGAATTTCCACTAAGGGTGTTCGGAAAAAAAAAGTGTGGCGAATCCAAAATTTATATTCAATATGTTATATATCCCTTATTAATTATTTAATCTTTGTCTATATATGTGTCTCTTAATTCTAGAATAAATAATATTAAGATCAAAATTAGAAAAAAAAAAATTAATTCTCTCTTAATTGCTTAAATTTACAATTATTTTAGAACTAATATACTAAAAGGAACGAAGGAAGTAAATAAAGTCATATTGCTAATTTTATTGAATGATAAATGGTCGACTCTTTTTTCTTTTGTTTAATGTTAAATATCCAGATATCAAGTTATTTTATTTAGGGAAAAAAGTCTGAACGTTTATTGAAATTGTTGTAACAATTACAAACTTTGGGCAGGATCTATTACCCAGTGCATTATTTAATAGTGTATTTTAAAGATATATAAGTGACTAGCTAAGCAAATTACTACTCCCTCCGTCCCATTTTATATGTCACATTTTTATTTTGCACTTGCATTAAGAAATGATATAACTTTACCCTTCTATCCTTATTTAATTTTTTTGGAACTCAAGTTTTCAATCAATGAATATGAATTGATTTATTTTGATTAATTAATTCAACCAATGAACATGAATCATTTACTTAACTTTTTTAAGTTGGTCAAATGTATGTTTTCAATGCTAATAACTCACAAGGGTAAAAAAAGGAACAATATGATTACTATTCCTCTATCTTAATTATTCTCTTCATTCAATAATATTTGTCTACTATTGATTTTGCGCACTTTTAAAAAAATTATAAATAGAAGAATAATTTTACTATATAATCCTTTGAATATAATAAATACAATATTTTGAAAAATGTAATAGAGAAATGACTATAATTAATGATAATAGTTATTAGGAACTAAGTGTAAATTATCCATTAATTTCATATAGTGGACAAGTATGGTTCGACATCCCAAAATACTATAGTGGACAATTATTGTTGGACAGAGGGAGTAATTACTAATCTTTATGTCTAACAATACTTGTCCACTATTGACTTTGCACATTTCTTAAGAAACTATAAATAGAAGAATAATTTTACTATATCACCCTTTGAATATAATAATATATAATGTCTTGAAAAATGTAATAAAGAAACGACTATAATTAGAAACCAAGTATATATTTATCCATTGATTTTTATAAAGTGGACAAGTATCATTGGACACCCCAAAATAGTATAATGAATAACTAATGTTGGACGGATGGAGTAATATCTAGAAGTGTCTAGAAAGCAGGTGTTTGTCAACATGCTTGCTTTCTAGACAAGTGCAATCTGGTCTTTTATTTTGTATTTTAGTCTGTTATATATTTAAAAATTACGTAAATAACATTACAAATCACAATAATTACCAATTTAAAATATTTAAAAGAGATAAGAAATTTAATTGACTCTCGAAATTTTATTGGCTCCCCGTAAAATGGGATAAAGAAAATAACATATATTATTTTAAAATGACATAAAAAAGTATAATAAATTACAATAATTAACAACTTATAATATTTAACGGCACATAAAAAATTGGTCGACTCTCCAATTTTCACCAATGAAACATTAGTTGGGACATGTTATGTAATATATATTATCTGAAAATTACGTAACAAATAATTCTATAAATTACTAAGTTGGTTAGTTTTTTAAATTCTATTTGTGTCACATAAATTTGGACAAATGGGTAATATGTATTATTTAAAAATTACACAAAAAGCACTGTGAATCACAATAGTTAACAACTTAAAACATTTAAATACCATATAAAAAATTGAATGAATTTTCAAATTTCATTTGTATCACATAAATTGAAACAAAAGATAATATATTGGATCTATGCTAGCACGAACTCTATATCTAGTAATAATATGTTTATGTTTCGCCAAACCTCTATGCCAGTCAATCTCTCCTCTTATTATTCTACTCTCCCGTTACTTTCGAAATGTAAAGATAATCGTATACTTTTGTTTTAGGAAAACTAACTAAATGTGACAAAAAAGATTTAATTTTTAAAAAAAGTGACACGAGTCTTAATTATTAAACAGAGGTGACAATTTTAAGACTAGTATTAATAACACTAATTTTAAAACTCTCAAATTTAATTATTTATATAAGAACCCTATTTCCTCTCACCCCTCCCCTCTCCCCGCCCCTACCCCTATTTCCGTCACGCCATCCCCACCCTACTACCACCACCCTCATGCTCACCCTTTCTACCGCCGCCACCATTACCACCATCTTCTCCCGTGCTACTACTGACACCTCCTCTTCTTACTTCTCCACCATCACCATCACCTCTTATTACTCATTCTCCACTATCATCGCCACCACTTTTTCCTCCTTCTCACCACCATCGTTGCCACAACAATCATCACCTCCTCTACCGCCACCACTAACACTATCACCTCCTCCTCCGCTATAACCACTATCTCCTTCATCCCACTTTCCAAAAATTAAACAACTTTAAATATTGTTGCAAAAACTATGCATAAGTTGTTATAATAACTAAAGGGGTAACGAATGGGAAAAAAGATAATATAACAGAGAATTGAGGTTATCAACCCTCATCTAAAAGCTTGACCTTTTCTGGAAATAGTAAATTTGGGATCAGGACAAGGGTTAGTAAAGCAAACACCCATAGCAAACCAAGTTATGTGGTGATATTCATCTATTTAGGGGACCAGTCACTTAGGTGAACTTAACTTACCGATCTTGATGCTACACACAAGAATATGTTACTAATATACAATCTTACTAAATTTTGACTTCATGTGGATCAAAGAATCCTAGTTTTGTCTCTCATTGATTTAAATATACGTTTACTTGATACTTTGTTAGTTGCTACTTGTGAAGAACATAAATATTGTTGATTATACAAAATCTCCCCTTTTGTAAATAATACCATTAAGAGCCCAATAACCACAATTGTCATGGGTCCAAATGATATTCCTTGTGGAATCGATCTTAACCTTGGTTAGGTTCTATTTTTGAACAAAACCCAATTTATATTTCTTTTTATAAGTGTAATTTGGGCGTAGCAGTAACACCAAATCCTTGTTAATGAATCATTTCCTAATTTGTACCTCTACGTTCAAGTTGGTCAAACTACTGGTGAGTTTCTACGGACCGTAGGTGAAAGTCGTAGGGTCTTTCGGTAGTTTTTAATTAATGGTGTTTTGGTCTTTTCCTTCCCAATTAACCCCTAAATTATGTCGTTCTGGCCTTATAACTACCCCGTATAACTATTTTTACTCCTAAGACTAATCCTAAATCCCCTGATTCACTCAATTCTCCCAAAATCCCTCAAGTCTTTTTCTCCAAAATTCTCTCAAGAGCTCAAAGGTGAAGAGCTAGGTTTCAAGCTTCAAGGTATTATTCTTCTTGCATTCTTAAGGCTTTAATTATCAAGGTATGTGGGAATTCACCAATGGATTCCTTTCCTACATTGTGTCCCAAATGAATCTTAATCTCCAATTCAATTTCACTCAATTCTCTTAAGGTTTCATGTGATTTTCCGTGGGTTCAATTCATTATGATTTAATTACTTGTACTCAAACTTATTATGCATGGTTTGATAGAATTACATGATTTTCATTGATGTTACATGTACCCATATCTATGCCTACTTTATGAACATGAATTATGAAAAAAACTTGTGAACTTATAAACTATGATCATGAATTTTATTAAGAATTTATGTATGTTTTATGAAAAGAATGATTTATGACTAAAAGATGCTTTTAAGATAATGTGTCAATGATTTGTAAGGCTTTCTCTCAATTGAAATGAATCATAATTTAGATAGTTAGAAAGGTACGTCTCTATTATGAAGAAGTTTATGAAATCATGTTTTGGAAGGAGCTACTCTAATATGAATTTATGATTGGATTGGTAGTCTTAATTGTTCCTTTTCAAGTATTTTGATATGACTATGATTATATCTTTTCCATTGGGATTTACTTAGCACTGAGAAGACTTTGAGATAGAGGCTCTCCCATTAGTAGAGGTTGGGTCTCTAGAAGCAATCTTCTTTTACCTTAAGTATGTTCCCCCGTAGGATTTTCTTAAATGACCTAAATTACTGGATCTAATTTAGCAAAGAATAAATGTGATGGAGTTCTACCTTGGCAAGTAGATTCCCCTTTTTGGTGTGAGGGTCACACCAAATTTCATGTTGTAGTTCACATGATCTTATTGTCGATTAACAGTAAATATCCCACAAAATGACCTATATTTTATTCAAAGGTTTTATGAGGGCTTCTCAAATAGTTTCAAGTATGAATTTACATCGTTTATGATTTATGATTTCTTTACAAAGGCTTTTATCACGTTTTACATGGTCTTGCATATCATATTTAAATTCATCATATTATCATGCTTTAGGTTTTTATACATTTCTCCATACTTAGTAAATTCACCATACTAATGCATATTTGTACCTATATTGTCTCATAATATAGGGTCCGACGTTCCTCCTCCAATTCGTGGCTAGCTTGGATTTCTCTATTAACACTTTGGATTGGTGAGTCTCATGTTTCGAGGACAAGACCATTTATGTTTCTCTTATTTGATTGTCTTTAGTTTTACACTTGTACATGGTGTATGGGTTACATCTCAACTACGTCTCACACTTATGTTTAGATTCCTTTTATGATATGAGACTTATGTTGCCCATTCTCTCTCTTGTTGTATTTCTATTGCGTCATGCTTATTTCAAGTGACATTTAGGATCTTTTGGGATATTATTCACCATGTAACGTCTAGGGTGTACTTTAGATTCTGACAAACTTGGTATTCAGAGGACATGCCATGAACAATAAATGAAAAATCTTTTTGGTTTTTTTTATACGAGGAACTATACGGTCCGTGGTAGGTACCATGACCCATCTAGACCATCGTGAACTTTAACCAATGAGTGTCAACCACCTAAGTGTGGTTCACGAAGGGTTTCACGTCCCGTGTACCCTTGGACGGTCCATGAAGCCTAATGTGTACTTACACTTAGGCCAGGGTTTTAGTCGACATGCTTTACACATACAATGATCAAATTTAAGCACTCAAAAACACCCAAAACGATCCTCTTAGCCTTCCCCCAACATGATTCCATCTTTTTCACAAACCCATCACAAACCAAATACAAAATCAGCATCTAATTATAGAAATCTAGTAACTACAACCTTACCACAACACGTGAACACACCCAGTCAATTTTTCATTCAATAATACCCTAAAAAGGATCAATAAAACAAGTTCTATACCTGATTCTAATAAGATCAAATTTATATCAAGTAAAGGATGAGGATTTACTTCAATTTAAGCCCTAATTTTTGCACAAAAGGAGAAGAAAAAGATTTGATTTTGGGATTATCCTGCAATGATAAATTAGGGCTTGAATCATTCTTTCATTTCTTGATATATATGATAGAAACCCATTTTTTAACCCTAAAAAGGTGTTAGGAATCGAGAAAAAGGGAAAGAACCCAACATTTGGCGCTTTAAAGTCTTTTAAATACATTGAATTTAATTTCACAATCGCGTGGGTCGGGGGGGTCTTTAAGTGCCGACCTAGCCTTAACGGGTCGTTAAGTGGCTCGTGAGGAGCACCATGGCCCGTACAAGTGCTCGTGAGAAATACTTATCTAAGAAAACTTACCTGCAAGTTCACAAAAGGCTAAATGGTCTGTAAACCCTTCCGTGAACGTTTTTCTCTTTTTCTAGTGAGCTCCACCTATTTTGGCTTGCTACTTCACGGGGTGTGAAGTGTTGTACGACCCATTTAGTAGCTCATAAAGAACATTCCAGGCCTCTACTTTTCCAAACTTTTTCCAACTTTTCCTACACACATGCACACACTGTGACTCTATAAAAATAATGAACTATTACGGGAATTTAAACTACCTATTACAATTACATCTTGGGTTGCCTCTCAAGTAGAGCACAATTTAATGTCGCACTGCAAAGCATGTTACTTGATTACTCCGAGTTCATGTCACGACCCAGACCGTCGTGATTTGCACTCACACTAACCATCCGATGGGAGAACCACTACTACAACCAAACTAAGCAACTAAAACAATACTAAGGCAATTAAGTTACGGAAGCAAGTTAATTAACTAATAAATTCAGAAATTTAATACCTAGAACCTGAAAGTCAATGTACCAAAGCATCTAAACAAATTATCCAAGTCTAAACAAAAAGGGATACATCCCCAAGCTAATGAACTAATTAACCAACTAGAAACAATATCTAAGTCCAGAAATGATGGACATAGACGAAAGAGAACCCCATGGCAGCCCGGAAGAATTGGCTCACCCTTTAATTCGAAGCAACGATCACTGATCTTCTAAGCAAGGTTTGTCAATAGTCGTGTGAAGATGCCCTGTACTCAACATAAATAAGAGCAAGTGCAGAATTAGTACACAACCACAATGTACTGGTAGGATCACATGGCTATCCCACTAGTGTAACATAAGAAAGTCAAACAACATTATAATCACATGCATATATATCAACATCTACAATATTATCAACATGCTCATCAATATACATTTATCACAAATCATTGGTACTCTCACGGAACCCAAACCCAAACAATTAGCATGCCAAAACATGGCAATCGATACCATTTTTATGCCAGAACGTGGCAACCAATCCAAGTTAATTAAGCCAGAACGTGGCAATCCGATCCAATTCACACACCACAATCACAAACACAAGTACATCATCAAGATCATATATTTAAGTCATGATTTCATGGTAATGATATTCATCTATCTCATTTATAACAAGTGTGATCAACATTGCAACATTCATACATACACAAGTATCATAATGAAGCAAGAACAAGCATACATCACACAAACATAGTGTTGACATCCAATTTTGATCGACCTATAACCCCTTTTAAATGCTATTTGATTAAATACGTATTTTTAAAACATATTTCAAGTTTAAAATTTTAATCGATTTTGTCTAAAAAATTTATATATTTAGTATGCATACTTTATAAAAATTATTGTAAATGTTATTAAAATATTTTAAAATTATTAGTAAAACTCAAAATATTTTAAATGTTTTAAAATTTAAGTAATTGTAATTATAATTTTGTAGTATTTAAATTGGATAACATTTCTTTTAAGTTTCCTCAAAATCATTTAACTTTTAGTCTATTCTATCTTAATTCATTTCAATTCTAGCCACTTCAATTAAAATTTTCATTTCAATTTTAGCCTATTCATTCCATTTTTCAGATTTTCAATTCTAATTAATCTCATCCGTTCATCCTTTAAATTAAATCCTGATCGAATCCTAGCCACTCATCTAAATTGATCTAATGGTCCAGATTTATTATTCCTCAACCTTCCTATTTGAAACTATCTAAGACCCAACCTTGACCTAATTCCCTTCCTCCCCTCTCCAAGCAGATCTGCCGCCCCCTCTCTCATCATTTCCTCGCTCCAGCGAGATGCAGCAGCCAGCGAAGACCAGTGGCGGTGACCGCTCCTTCCCCTCTCCCGTTCTAGTGAGAACCACCACTTGGTGGTTTCTCATGTCTCCTTCTCCTTCTCTTCTGCTCCATCTCTCTTCTCCTCTCATTTCGCCAGGCGAAGTAACCAGCTCCAACCACCAGCAGCCGGCGACAACCAGCAGTGAACAGCTCTGACTAAGCGAGCTCTGAGGCGCACATCAGTTGCAACAACCAGCGAGCTCCGATGACAAGCAACTACGCGGAGATGGAGGCCTCCCTTTCGTATTTCCAGTCAGCGAAGGCGAATTAGCGAGGACGACCAACAAGCTTCGTCGACGCCCCTCTCTCCTCCGGCAAAAGTCGAGGAATTCAACAACAAACGTCGTTTTGACAAAAAGCTATAAGGTTAACACTTCATTTTTAATGTTGACAGATCTATTCTGTCCAGGTATGACTTTCTAAATATTTTGTTATGCATATTTTTTATGTTCTTGTTCTTTCTCTCCTTGAATTCCTTATTGAGATATGAAGTTTGCCATTGTTTCGGATAAATTCGTATATGAATTATGCTAAAATTCGTCCCAATAGTTCCAGTGTTATTATTGCTCCTCTTTTGGTTGAGTATGATCTGTTTCTTATGTGAAATGATATTAACTAAGGAGTTGTTTAATTTTAGTCGACAAATGATGCCTTGATTTCTTCCGATTATGCTAATTTATTAATGAATTATTCAGAATGCTCAATAGCTCTTTGCTCTCTAAACCTTGAGTTGTGGGTTGCTTTAAGACTAGGCTTTAAGTTGAATTGATTATTGGCTATATCCTTCTTCCTCCCCATATAATTGAGTCATCAAATTGATGTTATTGCTATATTTATTTCTTGATAAAATGGGCAGCGCTGATAACTTGTAATATTTGATTTGAATCGTGATATTATCCTTCCTAAAATAATTATTCCTCTTGATTTGTGATGTGCAATATTGATTTGGAAGTGTTAATTGATTTTTGTACCTTTTTATGTGTAAGTTGATTGTTGCTTGACTTTATTTGGTATATATATATATATATATATATTGAATGAGTAAAAGAATCATTTTGCGGATTTCGCTCTTAGTTTAAGAAAGTAAAATCTATTTTTTCTTCCAATATTATGTTGGTAATTTGCTGGTTAATTGCGATTTATACTACCTTACCTTATTTAAGTTGTTCAAATTGTTACTTATCTTATTTTTGGTAAAACGTTATTTGAATCGGACTGATTTTGTCCTCTCTCTTATTTTAGGAAATAATATTTTAATGGATCTTAAATTTATTTCTTTCCCTTATTATTATGCCCTCTCACTTAGTATATAAACAAGGCTCCCTTTTATTGTTTAGGTCCGAAGATTCTAACTTTTACAATTACTTCTAGACATTCACACATTGCTCTCACATGGCTCACTTTTGAATACTTTAAAAATATATTGCTCTCTACTTAAAAGAATTAAGATTCGGGTAAACTTCTAAGTGCTCCTCTACCCGATTTTGCTATTTTCGGGTCTAGTATCTGATTAAGTTTTATCTTCATTGCTGATAAATAATTCTGCATAATTGGTTAGTTTCCTTCCACTAGTTTAAATTTTGCGTTGTTCATATTTTATGTATGCTTGAAATAATAGAGGAAGCATCCAGTTTTAGTTCCCTTATCCCTTTCTTTCTCAATCTGTGATTATATATTCTCCACAACTTGTTTGAATTCTTACATGTTCATACGTTGCTTGTGTACATGAATTAATTAATATTATGTGTGTACCCAGGAGTTTTATCATTTTGCTATATTAAATTGTCTTTTTTTTGTGTTATCATTACTTGCTCCTATTTTCGTTGCATTTTAACAAGGTTTGAACTTAAGGTTTGAAATGATTGAAGAGTCGTCTAGAAGAGATTTTCCGGACAAGATTATTGTGTTTAAGTTTATTTTAATGGTGTAGATATTATTTATTTTGCTCTTTTGGCTTGTAATATTTTTTTATTTACCCTCCAACTCTCTATATATATATGATATAACTTGGGGGGATCGTCTAAAGGGGGAGGGGATATACGTGCTAACTGTGTTTCTTTATTATTTTACGTGTGATTGTTATAAAAATATGTTTATAGGGCTTAACTATAAAACCAAGTAAAACGTGTTATAACAATCGACCTAAAATCTAAGGCTCTGTGAGACTGTAATTTTATTTTATTTTTCATTCAATCTGAAATAAATCAACATGTGAAAAATTAAGATTTGCCTCCATGCTAAAAATGGAAATTTGCTTATGGAATAATATTCATGCTATTATGTGTAGAGATCTATGCCTATAATTTGTTATGTTTTTAGCATGTGCTACTAATTATTTTAGTAGCTTTACGTATGTATGTATGTTAGTTTTAGATAATTAGACTATAATAACTTTTGTATGTTAAATTCAGATTCTAATAATTTTGGTGCTAATAAATTAGTCAGATGTTAATAACTCCTTATATGTTAATAATTTTAGTATGAAACCATGCCTATAGGACTAAATAAAAACATAAGATAATTTTCAGCATGTAAGTTAATCAAATATTTTAATGATTGTAGAGTTCATGCCTATAGGTTTTCTCAAATGTCTTAAATTTTCAGCATGTTTGCACCTAGAGAATCGGAATGTTGCAATGTGTTCGCATTTTAAAATCACGCTATTGAAGATTAGTTTTATTTTTATGTATTAATTGGGGTTTAGAAATCATGCCTATAAGAGCTTTAATACTTTTAATTTTCACACTTAGAAATCATGCCTATAGGTTTCTAAACATTATTGTATCTTTATATAGAGAGTACTTTAGTTTTGATAATAATTTCAACATGTTCACTTAGATATCATGTCTATAGGACTTAATTAATGACACCAATAAAACTTGTTAAAATCATATCTTAAGCATGTTAAATAATTAAAATAAATATGCTCCATATTCTTTTCCAAGTGTTAACTAATTTCTGCATTTCATATTTAGGTTCTGCCTTTTAAAAATCAATTCATAAACTATTTTCAGCATGTTTTAAAACTAAGATTTGTTGTACATATTTGCAGCACGATTAAATCATGGCCCAGAATTAATTATCTTCTGCATTCTGAACTGCCATTTTAAAATAATATTCTACAGTAATAACCATTGCTACTACTCTAAAAATATAATAATAATATATTATTTGCATTCATTTATTTTTTTAATTAAAATCAGCTACTCTGCAATTACTAAATTGTTGCAAAATAAAAAGTGATTTTCAGCATTAACAATTTGCTTTTGCTTTTAAAATCTTTTCTGCCTATTTGCATTATTATAGAGCGCCCCATTTTTTTTTAAGTTAATTATTTATTGAGTCAGTCAAATAAGGTCTACATTACTTGTAATATTTTTCTTCCTTTTAAAATTAATTAAATGTTATATTGAATGTTTGCTTGTTTACGCACACTTAGCATGAGACCTTTCACTAATTATGTGTGTTTGCTAGCATGCTAAATAACCTAATCTAGAGCCCAATTTGAGACTTTATGTGCTAAATGTTAGTCCAAATTGTTTGACTTGGTGTGTAGGTGGGCCTATTAGGATTTTATCTTTGTCTAAATCCAACCTAATAGTAGTTCAATGCCTCTTGAACCTTAAGCGGAGACGCTAGACACCTTTTAGAGACGAAAAGCATGCGCTGGTGGGGTAGGGGTAGTTTAGGCCCTATGGATAATGATGACATC
Organism: Solanum sparsipilum; assembly: GCA_029582215.1. NCBI lineage: Eukaryota > Viridiplantae > Streptophyta > Magnoliopsida > Solanales > Solanaceae > Solanum > Solanum sparsipilum. The sequence continues at coordinate 21,484 of JAKRZT010022673.1, forward strand.
GACTCAGGCTTAAAGCGACAAACCTAGGTTTTGTCAGTCCCTACACGGAAGTTTATCAAATATTTATATATATATATATATATATATATATAAAGTCGAGTGCTGATCCTAAAGTCCTTCAGAGTCTCCCTTTCCTTTGTCCCTTTATTTGTTTATTATTATATTTGTTTGGGGTAGCTTAAATAATAATATAAAAAAATTGTTTATTCTATTTGATTGTGCAATTTCTGTCTCCTCGCTCATGTTTTATTAATTGTTTAAATATTTATTTCGTTTATTACATCACCTAGTCATGCATGCTTAATTAATAAAGTAGATAATTTAATTAATCCTAATTGTTTAATCATAGTTATCACCTAGTCATCATGCTAATTAAATAAAATAATAAATGAAGTGACCATAATTGCTACTTGTAACCCCCACATAAATTGAATGAGACACGGCCGGAACCCACATTTGTGGACCTCGAGGGATGCCTAATACCTTCCCCTCGAGGAAATTTGAACCCTTACCCTGATCTCTGATTCGTTGACCTTAGCTAGACCTAGTTAGGTTAGATAGATGCCCTAACGTGCCCTAATTCGTTAGGTGGCAACTATTCAATCCAACCCAAAGCCAAAAAGAGTTGTTAGGTCGTGCACCAAAATCCGTTTTGAGAAAAACGGGGAGCGACAGAATGGCGGTAATATGAATACTCTCCAACTCTCTCTCTCTCTCTCTCTTTATATATATATATATATATATATATATATATATATATATATAATATAAC
>JAKRZT010022674.1:0-30786 GCA_029582215.1 Solanum sparsipilum
TATATATATATATGTGTGTGTGTGTGTGTGTGTGTGAAAGTGACTTTAATTTTAAAGGTGGTTAGATAATTTTTACAATTATTAAACCAGTTTCAAGAAAAATAATAAGTTTTTAAATTACATTATTAAAGCAAAGGTTATTAGATTAACGATTAGATTCTCGTAATTATTCATCAATATTGCAATTAAAATCTAACATACAAATCTAGAGAACTAGTATGTTATAAGAATCATTTAACAAAGACAATATAAAATAATAAAATACTTAACTAAAAATCAATCTTTTATCATCTTAGTGTTTATAAAATATATTATTGAAATCACTTTTTCTTTAGATTCAATAAAATGTGATTGGTTATAAAATAAAATTTAATACTAACCATTATAGATAAGAAATTTAAACTTGTTCTTTTTAATAATGTGATTAATCGTCGTCTATATAACAAAAAATATTATCCAAAAAACTTATTTTCTTTCTTTTTTTAATCCATAAGCCTATTGCTATTTCAATTAAAAAGAGAATAAAAATTATTACCCATAATTCTATTTTTTTTAAAAGACATCTAAATTTTATAAAATCTCCTTTATTTTTTAAAAATCAAATCAAAAAGTAAAATCTAAATAGACATAAATGTTATGATAAAATTTGTTAAAACAAAATCTTGATCCACAATTATTCCTCACAATAATGAATTATTCTCAAACAAGAAAAAAAAAATACATTTAAATATCACCAAAGGGTCTAAAAATACCTAGAATTCATGAGTTTTTTCTTATCTATGATAATGATCAAGATTTAACCAAGGAGTTAAAATCTACGCAAAAGATAATAAATTAAAGGGTAAAGCAACAAGTAAGAGGAAGCCCTAGAATGCTAAATTATATTTTCTTACTGATGTCCCCGAGACATTCTCCCTTGGATGACTTGATACACTAGAGGGTAGTAACACCGGTTCACTAATATCAACTCTTTGATTTTCTTGAGCCTGTAAGGAATTAAGAGAAGTACAAAATAATTATCATATTTTGGATGCAGGAAAAAATATTATTTATTTATATTATGTTCTGTAGAATTTTGACTTGTTTATAATTTATAGTAGAAATTAATTCATCAGATTTTATAACAACACATTGTTACCCTACATTCTCTTATTTTTTCAAAGTGCGAATCAACTTTTCATTATTCCACATTTATTAAAATGAACAACTAAGAAAACCATTTTATTTTTGTAAGAAAAGTCTTCTACTTTTATAAAATAAATGTTTTAAAAAACATTTCTCCAAAAATAATTTATACAAATCGCTATTCGAATTATACTTTTTCTGGATTCATTATAATTTTTATACAAAATACTAAAAAAATTATTATTGTAAAACAACATACCGCTATTCGAACAATATTGACTTGAGAAATGTAAGGTATTATTTCACGGCAATTGTTGATTTCAGATGAAGAATCCATTCTTTTCTCTACAAGCAAGATAAAAGAGAGAAAATTTACTTAAGAATATTGAGAAGAAATATATTTTGAAGGATAAATGGAGATATGTATATATAGATAAAGTGTAAAGAAAAAGTATCTAACAAATGAGTGTTCAGTTATGAGGATTAATTGATATTTACCTCCTTTTAGTATGGAAACAATGTTTTTACCATATTTGGTCAGCTGTTTTCTAACCAAATTTGAATATTTGCTTATAGTGATGTGGTTATTACTTAGATTCTAGTAATGTTTTCTCTAGATATCATGTAGTTACAATCCTTGTAATTAGAAGTGTCAAATGGGCGGGTTGGGTTGAAATTGGAGATATTAAAATGGGTTGAAATAGAAATTGGGTTGGATTCTAACCCGTCCAAGTTTACTTTGGGCTCAAATGGGCTTAAAAACATGTTGGGTCTTGACCCGCCCATTTTGACCTGCTTAATCTCAATAATTTTAATATAATGTTATTTAAGTTTTATAACCACAATTTGAATTTCAACGCAAGAAAATTTAAAAAAGAAGAAGAAGAAGTTACAAATGGATAGATAAATCCTAAAAGATATAAAATAGATAGTAATTCATACATTCAATATAGTAACATACATTACATCAATGGGAATAACGAGTCTTAAAATGGGTGAAATTGGAGATTGAATTGGGCTCAATTGAGGAATATCTTAAAATGAGTTAGGACTTGATGGGTTGAGATTAGACCTAATTCAAATTATCTTGAGCCCAATCCTTAAAATTATGGAGGGTTGCCTATAGTTGGGCTAATTTTTGAGCCCATAGTTGTAACTACTTACCATTACTAACATTGACAATAGGTTGATGAATTAATTATGAAACAAATACGACTTTTCTTCTATTAGAATTTTACATTCTTTACACTTTTACTTGTTTTATTTATTTTTTCTCACCAATCCAACAATATTCAAACTGCCAATAATTGAACCTAATAAGAGTTGAATCAAGATGTGTGTTCTATCCCTAATATAAATTTTATTGTACTATTTTACTTGTAAATAGTTTGGCACCCACAGTGGGGCTGGAGCAATTGTTTGTTGATTTAACCATTGTCTTATTATCTTGAATATATTTGTCTCTTAGAGGTAGAATCAAATGGAAAAAAACGATGACAAAATCATTGGAAAATAGACTAGGAAAAATGTGGTCAACAAAACGGTAGTGGAAACATTACCTGAAAATGAGATAGTGGATTGTCACGACCCAAGACTACGCCCTAGATGTGGCATGGTACTTAGAATCCGAGACACTCTAAGCAAACCACATAACATAGCATGACACTAAAAAACATACATAATTAAATAAAGAGGATAACCGGAATAAGTCAAATGGAAAACTCAACATATCATGAAATCAGAGTACACATATATAATTGCGGAAAGACTAATATGTGACAACAAACCTCTACTACATAATGAGTGACTAGGACAAGCCTTAGCTCACTTGAACAATCTGAGAGCTGAAATAAGTTTGAATGACATTAAAGAAACATAAGTGAGGCAATGTCCCTGAACCATGAGGACTCACCAAATCTGAGAAAAGCTTATGAGATTCAATACTAATAGCGGCCGAACATATATTATAAAACAATATAAGCACAAAACTGTATGCGGTCAATACTCAGAATGTACTGAATATGGAGAAAGATGCATGAACATAACATGATAACATGACAAGTCTGAAAACATAATAATGTAATGACCAAAAAATCATAATATAATTATGAGCATATGATTTTGTAAAACATACTACAAGGTCATGCATTCTTATTTAAATCATAATCATAGTCATAACATAAGTCTTTGGTGGAAAACATAAACCTTTGTTGGAGACACTGTTTATCGACATAAACCATGTGAGCTATAACATGGAGTTTAGTGTACTGCTCCTACACCGAAAAAAGAGTGTCCTACTAGCCAAGGTAAGGACCATAATCATGAGCTTAGGTGGATCTACTAGCTAGAGTCAATTAATACTAAGTCCTACGGAGGCACATAGTTTTGGAACAAGGGGTCCTCTAATAAAGGTCTCGTGTAATGTCCCATTTTTTGTGAATTTTCTTTTAATTGTAAATTGACAATTTTACCCTTCCCCTTAGCGTTTTCATACTTAGTTTGTATTTTTGGGATGGTTGGTGTGGTCCCCAATGTGATCGGGTGTGTTTTTTGTAATTTGACACTTCTTGAGTTGAGAATTCTTGATAGAGTTGACTTCGGTCAACATTTGGAGTTCCAAGCGTCGGATGGGATTTCCGTCTGTTCCATTCCATTCGGAACGTATGAGTTTGAGCTAGTGTGGGGGTTGGTAAGGTTTCCAAGGCCTTGCGTTGAGATTTGAGGTGTTTCGGTGAAAAGTTGAGTTATAGCCTTAAGAGTGGTCCGGGAGGGTAATTTTATCATTTGACTTTTTTTTGAAATCCGACGATTTCATTGAGTTTGATTGTCAATTCTTGTGGGGTGTCATGTCCAGTTTATTTTGATCGGACCCTGACCGATTCTCGATGTTTTATTGAAAAATAAATAAAAGTCTCATTTTTCAAAAATCAATTAACCTTTTAAGTAAAAATCGATTTTCAAGTGTTTCCACTTAATTTTTTTTGAAAAAATTCAAGAAAACTTATAAATTTTAGAAGGCTTAAACAGAAAAATCATTTGAAATACCAAAAGGGTTCGAGGTTCAATTTACACTTCAAGAAGGTGTTAGGCATTTGAAGTGTCCGTTAAACAAGCCATAACTAATTGATAAGGCACTAATGCCACACTCATGACCAACCAATTATAAAGCATAAAATGAGGCTAATACACCAATAAACACCAGCTAATATACAAGAAGTGTATTCCAACAATATCTCGAAGGAGAAAAAAGCTCTTGAGGCAACATAACTAGGCGTATTTCACATAGTACGATCCAATAACCATCGTATGCGACTCCAATAAGAATCACACCAACCCCCCATTCCTTACACAACCTTAACATCATCAATAAACAACAATAATATGCAAAATAAATAAGATACACGGCTGCCAACATCCACAATATCAAAGACACCACCACAAGGCTTGAAAATCTATAAAGACGATACTAGGACATGGAATTATGAAGGAGGGTTATAAAAATAAGATTACATAAACTAATTTGTTTGAAATAATAAGATTAAGATTCTTCCTCCATGAATAAACAACAAATGGATCCTTAATCAACAAGAAAAATATACCACAAGGATGAGCTCACGACATAGAGCAACTTCCGTTCAATTTTTGAGTTGAGAATCTAAGCACCCAAGGAGTATTTGGAAGCTGGATTATGAGTTTTTCTGGGATTTCATATGTATCTAATGAAAGATAACAAAGAAAGTGGTCTTTTAGAAAGACCACCGACTTAGAGCTAAGCGATTCGCTTCGAGGTGTGTATTTGTGCAGTCTCATGAAAACGTGAATATCTCTCTATTCTGAAGTTATATAGATGAATGGTTTAGTGTCTTGAAAACTAGACTCGTAGACCTTCAATTTTATAGTTTATGCGCATTTTAAATCTTCATATATTAGGAGGAATCATGGTTGGATTGACTAGAGATCTAAGCAATAGCACTCCTCGATTTCTTGTTTGTTTTTTGGTAATAAGTTTGGTGTTTCGACTTCTCGTTGATGATTTTGAGTTTCGATTACATATAGGGTGTGGGATTGAGCTTTGTAACTGAGATTAAGTGTTTAATTTTGTTGGGTAACATCATATTATTGAATTTGAACTGTACCCATATGATTTTGGCTGTTAATGCATGTATAAATAGTGAATCATAATTGTGTTGGTTAGAATGCTAAATTGAGTTGATGTATTTGTTGGGTCTGTGTTTAATTGAATGTGAGTGAAGTATGAGTAGCTCAATGTTGACCCATTCCATGATTTGCCCAATGATAGACAAGTTGACTAATTTCTTAAGGGAAAATCATCAATTAGAGCAACACTTAGTGATAAGGGGGGGAGGGGAATCTAAGTACCCAGGGGTAGAAAAGCATATAGGTGAATTATAATTGTTGGGGGAAACTCGTATTTATTGTGTAGGTTGGATTTGAATTTGAAAAATAAGCATTGAGCTGAAAATTCTTGTTCGGTGAGCTTGTCACCAAGAAAGATAGGTGAATCACCGAGTAAAACCTATCTCGCCTTCTTGAGCTTATGCATGGCCTTGGGTATTTTCCCTTTCGGTGGGCTTGTCTTAGTACACCGAACTAATTTGGTGAATCACTGAGTGGGAGAGGATATTACCCTTGATGCTTGTGTCCTTCCCTTTTGCAGTTTTAGTTTCCATGAAATTGTCTTAGCCCTCCCAAACCAACTTGGTGAATCACCGAGTTGGCATTAACTTCGACTTATGTGCTTGATCCCTTCAATTTGTGCTACTGTCTAATTTGGCAAGCTAACTGGAGCTCGCCAATCCTATTAGGCAATATGTCTTCCCGTTAGGCGAGACTAAAGACTATTTTCAAGTTTGATTCAAAGTGTTTTCGATTTCAAATAACATTCATAAATCTTGTGCTTTAATGTGTACATTGCAGGTGATGGCGAGAACAAAGGGTAATAATGTGGTCTAGTCTAACACTGAGTCAAATATGGAGTCTTTTCCACCTCCTCCTCAAAAGAAACAAAAGGATCTCTCAACTAATGAGCCTTCTGAGGCCTCAAATACTCAGAAAACCAACCCTCAAACACCTACAAACGGGGGTAAAAAGGAGCGGAGGCATATTGCCAAAAAGTAGGTAAATATCTGTTCAAAGTTGGTGTCACTGATACAAGACCCCAACCCTACTTCACATGTTCTCTCGATTATAGCTCCAATAGCTTTGAATAGGCTCAAGGTGGATGTGGAACACACAATTTTGGAGGAACGCACACTTTCTACTGATGGGGTTATGAGTGAGAACCCAGAAATATGGAGAACAATCAAATTCCACAAGCTAAAACAGTTCACAAGAGTTAGGCGACCATATAAGCCCAAGTGGGTACAAGAGTTCTATGATGCCTATGAAAGACATTACTGAAAATGAAGAAAAGGACTGTTTAGGAGATAGTGGATGAAGTAGAAGCCCGAGGAAAGATGGAACAGTGTCATAGCACTGCGATTAATGAAGTACTAGGCACCTCGAACAATCTGATTGACGAATATAAGACCCAGATGGCCACACCTTTAGATCAGTTGAAAGAGTGGCTAACCCTTCTAATATTCGGTGAGTCTGGACCGTCTTGGATGGTTGAACATGCCAAAATTGAAAAGAAGGACCTGAGCATAGTGGTGAGGTACTAGTTTGGATTTATCAATAGCAATGTGATTTCGTCCCAAAATGAGTCTACACTCAGGCATCCAAAGGTCGTGTTAGTGGGTTCCATCATTGGGAGGGACAAAATTAATGTGGGAGACATAATTATGGAAGAAATATTACTGCGAGCCGAGCAGACCTCTCTTTCCTTTCCGGTTCTCATTACCTAGCTTTGTGAGAAAGCTGTAGTCCCCTTTCGAGTAAAACCAATGTCAGGATCACGCCAGTCTCCTCTAGTGATATTTGTAGGATCAAGGATGAGTTTTTGAGAGATGATGTAGCTCGAAGGAAGCCACCACCATCAGACTCCATTCCAGTGGTTAACCCTGCCACATTGACAGTGGAGACCAGCACACCGACTCTTTCTGTGGAGCAGGTAGGTATCCCTACTCCATCGTCTCATGTTGGTTTTTCTGATTTCGCTGCTGCATCTACACCTTTTTTTTCTGTATCCACTGCAAGTGTGAGGCCTCTTCATTCTCCTGTTATTCGTCCTCCTTTGACCCAAGCACTTATATATATCAGATAGGCAATCTTACCTAATCAGCAGATGTTAGAGTTGCCCAGGTTGAGAAAGACTTTATCAAGCTCATTGACTAGGCTATCTAGAATGCCTTGGCTTCTCTAACTAAGCGGGTGGTCAAGTGTGAGAAGACAATTGAGGGCCACAATTTGAGATTTGATGAGTTAATTGCGAGAACAAATGTGTTGGAGAAGACTGAGGGCAGTTCTAGTGGATTGGACACCCTTAAGGCTGAGGTTGTTACTTTGAAGGTTGAGGTGGTTCAGATTCAGTCCATGGACATCTCGACACTTTGGGGCGATGGTTCCCTTTCAAATGTTGCTTCCCCTGCACCTCCCTCTTTTGTACCTAACGTCGTTATAGATGTGGATGCTAAGGATGATGAGTTAGCTGAGGAGACCGATGAGGAGGGGTTGAGAGATGATGAGCATGGGATTATTGATACCCTGACACAACTGCACAAAACTGATGAGGTCATTATTAAGGCTACCGTAGAGATGTCTCTCTGAGAGACTTGAGCATTGGGTCCAATGAAGTCACTTCAGACTCCCCCACACTTCCCATTGGTGAGACGTCCACTAATTCCCAAGCCGAGCCTTCCTTGCCGCCTCCCCTGATCCTATTGTCAAGCATAGATGCCCCACTTGAGGTTTCTCCAGCAGAGTCTCTAGATGAGAGTGATACACAGGCATAGCCTGTCAGGAGGATCATATATCTCATCCTCCCAACATTTCATTTATTTTGCATTGAGGACACTACTTTTTTTTTTGGTGGGGTGAGGGCCTTCGTGCCAATATTCCCCTTTTAGCTTGTATTTTGTTTATTTCGTATTTTGAACCTTTGTAGTTAATGTTTTGTTTATATTAAAGTGCTTCTAATTTGGGAAAGTGTATCTCTTTACTTCAAATTTTGTTCTCTCTTGATGAATGCAACTCCCCATGAGTCCAAATCGTGAAATGCTTGATGTTTTCATTGATAAAAATTTGAGAATCGATTTTGTTCAATATCGATGTATTAAAGAGTATTCATGATGCGCATGATGTGTAGTGTTGGTGTTGCGATAGTGAAATCGATGTGGTTACACCTTTTGAATGATCCTTTTGAATCTTGTGTTGACTAGTTGTGTTTGGATGTGAGCCTTGCAATGAACATCGCACGTATGCTTTTGATCTTTTCGAGATGTGCTAGATGAGTGTATTTCAAAGTTCCATGTCTGGTGAGTTTTAATTGAAACATGCATGTGGAGTCCTAGAATTTGCCTTGTTAGTCAAATTGGTTGAGTCTTGGTGAATGTGGGTGATCTTGGGAAAAAATTCAACGAGGGAGCCAAATTTTCTATAAAGCCTTTTGTGACTACCTTGTGAGGGTGTGAATCCATGCGGACACCATTTGAGCGTAACCTATTTGTTGACAACCAAACAAGCCTCTTGAGCCAAAACTACCCCTACCTTCTCACCAAAATCCCTTTTTAAAGCATTGCGATGTTCGAATAGACAACTTAGGCCAAAAGCCTAAGTTGGGGTGTGAATAGGAAGGATGAAGGAGAGCCAAGTGAAGTGCAGAGAAAGAAGAAAGGAAACTCAAATCTGAAAGTTTTACAAAAAAAGGATACCCCTCTTTATGAAAAATAAAAATAAATTGTTTATGTATTTACCATCAATTTTATGAGAATAGCTTGGGAAAATGAAAATGAAAAAGAGAAGTGAATGAAATAAAAGGGAGTTCCAAATAAATTGAGTGGAAAGTAAAGGTTTGAGTTCTCAAATGAGAAAGAAGGAAAAGAACCTGAGAAGCGGTGATGATGATTACAACAATGCTTTGAAAAGGGTCTAAGTCACTAATCCAAATTGACCATGCCTTAACCCTCAACCCCATTACAAGCCTAAAAGACCTTTGAGATATTACATGAACCAAGTTGTTTGATGATTGGAAGATATGGGAAAACCTATAGGGAAAAACTTGTATCTATTTCTCTTTTGAGAGAGTGAGAGCTGCATTGATTCCTATTACCTTTGTTGATTTGTTTTATGTGAGCATGTAATTGTTCTTGATGTGAGGGCACTTGAATGATTTTGTTGAAACATGTTCTTGCATAAGACAATAAGCTAAAGTGAGCTTGAGCTTGTGTTAAGATTAACTAGTAATCATTTGAAGCTTTTTTTTTATCATGATTTAAAGTAACATGCTATTGAGAGTAGTATTGTTGTGGCGCTTGCATGTTAACTATCATTGAGTACTGTTGTAGACACCCTTATTGAGCTTATTGTATTCTTGATTTACTTGAGAACAAGCAAAATTTTAAGTTAGGTGTCTTGATAAGTGGTAGACTTGCACTTATTTAAGGTAAATTTAGCTCAATAATTGGTGTCCTCAATGCCTAACTTTGTCCTTTTCTAATCAAATATTGATGATTTGCACCTATGAAGGAAATTGGACAATGCATGGACTAAAGCTTGAAAGAATGGCCAATAACGCAAAAGAAGTGCAAAATGAACATTGTTGATCGCCCAACATGAAAGGCGGATCACCGACAACGCAAGACCTCGCCAAATATGATAGTGCATAACAATTCTGTCTACCAAAGAGGGTCAGCGAACTCCAAAATAAAAGGTGATACGTCGAATGAGAAAGGCGGTCTTGAACTATATCGCCCAGTCTTATAGTGTACAAGGCAAAAATTTATTGCTCGAACGGTTAACTAAGCTCGTATTCGGTGATGCACCAAACTGAAAGGCTTACTGAATCGAGATCCCGAACTGAGGTTCAAGCACCTGAAGCCTAGAGCATCACAAAGGTGAGTTGGGGAACGAAGGGTGATTCGTCGAGTGTGAGCCCAACTAATGTCACTGATTTGGTTGCGAAGTGGATTTTTGGGCCAAATTTTGGAAAAATATAAATAGTCCAAATGATAGATTTTTCGGGGAGTTCGATCAGAGTGTTGATCAACTGAGTTCAGGAGAAAGTTTTGAGAGAGAACATTTTACTTTTTAAAACACTTTTTCTTGTCTTCTTGGGGTTTTACAATTTGAATCTTGAATTCGATAATTTGAAGTAAACTCGAAGTGGGTTTACTCTTAATTTCTTGATTTTAAGTTACTTATGGTTGTTTTAATGGAAAGGATACTTTCTTTACTTTTTGTGATGGGTGGATAAAACGCCAAGATCTAGGGGTGCTCCAATGGGGTTGGGTGTTAATTTAATGTAGTGAGTATTGTGCTATGCTCTGTTTTGTTGTTCATGCATGAATTTGGTCTAATTATCATGGGTTTAACTTAAGGGTTAAGGTTGCAAACTTAATTCCTACTTTAGATCTCCGATTGATGCTCGAAAGAGATTAATTGGAGTGGATAATTAGTTTAATACTAGAAATTAAGGTTTGATGTCCTTGACTTCCTCGAACGAGATGTTATGGATCAGATCTATTTGCTCTATTCTTGAAAGAGGGGGTAGTGTAAGGTATTGAGTTGTTAAGAATTGGCATTAGATGAGACCGGAAGGAGATTTTATGCATAGATACTTTGAGATCGAAAGATGATATGTGTCATTGAAGATGACTTAGCCTATTCAGGTACGCACATCAATATAGAGCAACACATTTACTCCTATATAATATTGATTTCTTATCCCCACACCCCTATATTTCTTGTTAATTCTTGATTTTGTTTAAATCTTAATTTAACTACGATAATTGATAACAAAAACTTTATATTAAGTTTGTGGTACCATCCACCCAATTTTGTTCATACTATTCCAAATTAGCTGATTTGAAAGCTGAATCTCTCAATAAAGAATTCTCCACAATATACCGTTCCCTGTGGAATTTGACCCCGACTTATTGTTGGGTTTTTAGTGACTACGATCACTCACCTTTTTAATTGGTTTTGAAGGGTGATTTGAACGCTATCAATGATTTAACAAACTTCGGTATCTAACAAGGGACTAAATCCAGGAAAGAATCGGTCATCTAGTATTGGGACTGATGATAGGGGGAATGAACGAAACCAAGGGACCAAAGTTGAAGTGGTTGGATATTAGTTTGTCATCATCAAAGGGGAAAATAATTATTTTAAGCTGATTTGAAGTTTTGATGACTTAACAAACTTTCGAATCTAACAAGGGACCTGGTCGAGGAAAGACTGTGTATATGAAAAAGACAAAAGAAAGTTGTCTAAAATATGTCAAATATGATGTTGTTGGTGCATGACTTTTTAGAGTAACAAGCTCTCAACCAATGGCTTTTCTCCAAGGGTTTGTGTCGATATTATATTAGTCTCTTCCCCAAAGACACAACTCAAGTTTTGGCAAACAAAGTCTTGAATTATGAAAATTCATAAGCTTACAAAGAAAAAGTCATCTTCAAGAAAGAATACTGCCCACACTCAACAAGGGACCTGATGGAGTGGTGAAGCATCTTTTGTTGTATTTTGAGCTTTGTGTCTTGTGTTCTTATATTGTAAATCTACTCCTAAATTATAAAGGATAGTAGATCGGTTGGTTGTCTAAGTCTCTAGTTTGAGTCGTATTAACTAGAGTTAGTTAGTCGAATCATCTATGTTTAGTCAAGCCTCTTTACATCATTGTTTTTATATTCTCTTGGATAGAGTTGCCTAGGAGTGTAAACTTGAGTTAGTTGATGTGTGGGTGCAGCAAAATTGCTGCTTGTTTATGTTTATATCTTTGAGATTTGTAGTTGGTGGCTAGAGTTACCCTTATTGGATTCGTGAAGTCCAGATCAACTACAATTAGTTGGTTCAATGGGCGATAAAGTTATTGTTTAGTTTCCTTTGTAGTACAGTTGTTGTAGTAAAGGGGGAGGGATTAAAAGTTTTAATTTCTAGGTTGCAAGAGTTTGTAATCTAAAGCTTTGCTCCATTTGAGTGAAATGGAGTTTGGATGGAGATCCTGTGAGGACAGGTCATGGTTTTCTCCTCCCTTGAGCAAGGGGGTTTCCATGTAAAATCTCTTGTGTTTGATTTAGCTTGAGTTATTTATTTTCTGCACTATTATTCTATCGAGGGACCTGGTCCAGTGATCACTAGTGGATGCATCCATTATATGGAAACAGTAATAAGAGATATACAGTATTTTCCCATAATAGTGGGTTTACATCAAGATTAAAAAAAAGCCTTTTATTTACAATAGCTATGAATGAGCTAACCAACATAACACATTGCGAGATCCCATAATGTGTATTATTTTCTGAAGTTGTGGAGAAGCACCTTAGAGAGTAAGGGATTTAGGATAAATAGAAGTAAGACTGAATACCATGCATCCAAGTTTAGTTAACATGAGAAGGGAGAAATTAAGCCTAAAGGGAATTACAGTGCCAAAATGCAAATAATTCAAAAATATAGGCTAATTATTCCAAGAGAATGGAATGCTGAATAGAGATGTTACTCAAGAATTAGTATCAGATGGTTGAAATGAAAAAGTGCAATTGTCTAATGTAATAGACAAGTAGCACACATTGATGATTAAATGAAAGAAGGTCACATGAGGTTTGGTCATGTCCTCTGTCGGCCTATGGATGCACTTGTGGGTAGGTGTTAAACTGTGGTGAGTGAAGATGTTAAATGGGGATGGGGTAGACCTAAACTCACGTGAATATTATTATCTCGAAAGACCCACAAATTCTTGAAATCAATGCAAACAGTATAGAAAAAAAGTTGCTTGTGAATACTTTCTTTGAATTGTGGAATTAATAAAATTGATATAAATTGATCGTAAGTCCTTTGGGTTCGACAATCTGGTTCAGAAAGAGACTTTTATCTGCGACCATGTACACTTGAGTGTGCATTTGAGAGAAACATGATCCAACTAAAATCCATACTCGTTTGGTCTGATTGTCCTTCTAAAAAAGTTTTTTTTTCTATTAACATAAATTTTTCTATCAATTATCCAATAGTCTTGTTCATTTCCTCTTTTTATTCTCTTTTTAACCTCTTACTCTTAATTAGGATATTAGGGACTCAAACTTGAAATGAACTTACATGTTCATATTTTTTTAATTTGTATTATTATCATGGTGGGTGGGGTGGGGATAGGAGAAAAGAACATTTTCATTTTTTCTTTTGAATTTTGGATACACACAAGAGAAAAGTATAATGTAGTATACATGCATAGTTTCTTAATTAAATCATCTTCTATTGAACTAATTATTTATATATGAATGTTGTCATTATTTTCTTTCTTTTTCCTCCCTTGTTTTGTCATAAGTTGAAAAAAATGATGGACAAGATCCAAGAAGAAAAAAAAGTGGAAGAGAGGGGGTAGGGAGGGAAGTGTAGAGAGTAGAGACGACTAATATTTTTATTTTTAATTTACTATGTAACCCAAAATTAGGTCATTCATATGGGCTCATATATTAATTAATGTAAAATTATTTTAAAGGAGAAGGGCCTAAGCCCTTAAATTGTGAGAATTAGTACAATATTGCCCTTCATCAACCTTATGAGTGTGAGTCGTTAGAAATAAGGTTATTTTTTAGTCAAATAGTTGATGCCAGGGGTATTTGGGGGTCTCTCTCCATTTTTAATGATAAATTTGATTGAATATATATATAAGAGAACCTTAGGCCCGCCTACGTGGCACCACCACAAACCAGAATTCCCTTTTAATTTATTTATTACAAAACTAGCCTTCCTCTTTCATGAAAAGTTGTGAAATTTACGAAAAGTTGCGACTTTAATGAAGAGTTGCGACTTTTATGAAAAGTTGTGACTTTTACGAAGAGTTGTGGCTTTTATGAAAAGTTGTGACTTTAATAAAGAGTTGGGACTTTTATGAAAAGTTGTGACTTTTATGAAAAGTTGTGACTTTTACGAAGAGTTGTGGCTTTTATGAAAAGTTGTGACTTTAATAAAAAGTTGCGACTTTTATGAAAAGTTGTGACTTTTATGAAATGTTTGTGACCTTTCTGAAGGGTTGCAACTTTTCCAAATAGTTGTAACCTTTCTGATAAGGCACAATAAACAACTGTTCACTCTACCCTTTGTTGTCTATAAATAGAGGGATTTTCTCTCATTTTAAAACAATAAAAATTCTGAACCTCTTCTTCTTCTTCTTCTTCACAATTAAATATTTGTGTCCTTTGGTCCTGTTGAGTGGCTCACTGACACTATTGCTTATGTTACAGATCCTGGTATGTATTTTTACAGTCATCTATTTATGCTAATGTTATTAAGAATAAATGATTAGATGTAATAATTTTCATTTTCCTTACATTATTAAATGTTTGTTACTACGTAATCTTGTATGTAAGATAATATATTGTTTTAGGTTTAGTGACTGATAGGTTTTAAGTATTATTTTATAAATTTAAAAATATTAAATTCCAGCGCGAAGCGCGGGTAATTTTACTAGTATATATATATAAAAGAGAACCCTAGACCCACCTGCGTGGCGCCACCACAAACAAAGATTCTCTTTTTATTTATTTATTTCCAAAACTAGCCTTCCCCTTTCATGAATAGTTGTGACTTTTTGGAAGAGTTGTGACTTTTATGAATAGTTGCGACTTTTATAAAAGGTTGTGACGTTTATGGAAGGTTGTGACCTTTCTAAAGGGTTGTGACTTTTCCAATGAATTTTGACATTTCCGATAAGGCACAATAAGCATTTGTTCACACTACCTTTTGTTGTCTATAAATAAAGGGATTTCCTTTCATTTAAAAGAACGAAAATTCTGAACTTTTTCTTCTTCTTCTGCACAATTCGTGTACTTTATTCTTGTACAGACACCATTGTTTTTGTATCAATATGTTGGTGAATAAAATCGTTCCATCCTGAGAGGATGTAATTCTTTAAACCTCAGGTATTAGAGGAAAGTAGTTTTCTTAAGGGGACACTGTGCATTTAGTGGACTCGATTTTTTCCTTTCTATTTCATTCTATGTTTACATATCCTGGTATTTTTTTCTTACAGTCATTAATTTATGCTTATGATATTAATTGTTGTTTTTGAGTACATGTTTTAAACTCTGTTGTTTATGTTTCTGCAAAGTTATTGTCTCCAATTATATTGAACATATACACATATAGTAGGTATATTCATTATGCAGAAAATAATTATTGTACTCAGTTCCAAGAATTCATGTTTTGATATTCTATATAAAATTCTATAAGTTAAAACTATTATATATAAGCTTACATATTATATATTTTTACATAGATATGAAGTTTCTCACTTATCAACTGAAGAAATTCATTATGCAAGTTCAAAAGTTATAATTGCTTTCATGTTCAAACATAATTTCTTTTTTAAATCCGCTAACAAATTTTTGAATTTTTTCCTGAGACATATATCACAATTGTATAATCTATGCAACTTAAGTGTGTTCATTTTCTTACAAAATGACTTTGTATGTATATTCTTATTTTCTTCTTTATTTTCCTATTAATGTTGATTAAAGAACCAATGATTTATTATTTCCTGAATAATTCATTCATTAGAGGTTCTTGAGTTATGTGATAATGAAAATAATCAAATACATGCTGGAATATTGCTAATATTTTTTTAAGAATCTATGTTTTCCATTATTTTTAATGTTTGGATATTAGTAAAGGATTATTTGCAAGTTCAATGCATTTATTAATTATGACCGCGCGAAGCGCGGGCAAATTACCTAGTGATTTTATAAGAGAAAATCTCTATGTTGAGCCCCTCACGTGCAAGCCTGATTCTTTTTCATGGGCCAAACACGTGAAAAATCTTTTTAATTTGGGTGGCGGTGAGATTCGGTTCCAAGACCTCTGCCTCCTCTGATACCATCTTGAAGTGTGTGATCGTCTCATCTAAAAGCTTAAACTGTTAGAGAAAGCACACTTTTATTAGGTAATGATATTCTCAACAGAGTGATTGTTTGAGATTTTAACTTCTACATTTTCTAGTGATTGATTGAAAAAGGTTCTCTTCATAGGAACTATGGCTTGTGATTTAATCTTCTTCATTTATTTCACATGTTTTTTCTTGTAAATTGTCCTCAAGTATGTTTGAAAGAATTACCTCTTGTGGCACCGCACCTCTTGTTGAATTGTGTGAACCACGTCATTTAGAAGTTCAAACAATTAGAAAGGGAACATTGTTTTTATTTTTTGATTAGGATGTCATCTGCTCGAATCGTGCGGGTTTGATTATTTATTTTTTTGGTTCCGCCATGCAGCTGGTTTTTTTTATTTGTTTAAGGATGGCAGTGAGACTAGGAGATGAAGCCTCTGCCTTCTCTATTTCCATGTTGAGTTTTGCAAACTGCATTCCCAAAGAGATTAAGTTATTAGAGAGGTAACACATTTGCAGATACCTTGCCTTTTCCTTGTTTTTTTAAAGCAATGGTTTCAGTATCAGTGTCATTTTGTGCACACCTCGACTATTATACCAGGTATCTGTTTTCATTTGTCTGAGGTGATTTAACATTTTTTTCATGATTTCTAGCTATTGGAAACATTTGATGGAAACCTTATCCTCTAATCAGGCCTGTAATATCCCTCTAAAGAAGAAACAAGAGAGAAATCAAGCTCCATTTGTCTAAAAGTATAGGCAATAGTGGTTTGTTTGGCATGTATTATTTAAATCTTTATGACCTCTTTCAATTTAGCTGATCATGGTATCTTATTCTTAACATAAGGTAGGACTTGAGATCATCAAACATGTATGGCCACCTTGACAAGAAGGTATCTTAAAGATGTTTATATGCCTAGATCCCCAAAGCTAGGAGACGTACATTATTACACTAAAATGTTGTCTTTGATAATAAAATTAAAGTTCCTTTATCAACTGTCTGTTTGTAGCAGGGTTTTAGCTACCTATCCTTGATGGAAGCAGCATTGAAAGATTTATGGCTACAAAGGAACAAATTAGCATACGTACATCAGCATGCCATGAATTCCTTTAAATGATATGTTCCACTTAAGGAAGAGTCTAGGGTTGTTGGTAGTGCCTTTTTATCCCCTAGTACATGCTTTTGTCGTGATATCACACAGTTACAGATGAACGAGTACCACTTGGAACATGTGGCATGTAGAGTTAGACTACAGAGCTCTTTTTCTATATGTTTGCAGAGTTTCTACATTGGGGACTATGCATAATTATTGGAGTTCTTTTTACCCCAAGGTAATAAGTCAGATAGTAGTTGTCTGCAGACCATGTTATATACTCTATTGGTCCCAATGTTTCAAACTTGCTTCTAGACAAAAATTGGGAGAGAAAGCTTTTGTTGAAGTAATTGATGTTTCTTCAGATAATTGACTACAACTCTTTCGAGATAAGTTAATAGAGCTAAACCTTCATCTGATATTGAGGTAGTGACATGTCCAGAAAAGTAGTGTGATTTGATCCATAAGTAGGTTACTCAATAGTGCAAATACAGTAGATCTCTGTCCAAAAAAATATTGATCTAGAAACATCACATCAATAACTACTAACTCCACAACAAAGCTAACGAATGTGAGGGTCCAAGCTAATAGAGTTGTTGAAAACATCTCCGACAAAGAAAGCATGATAAAGATATACAAAGGACAACAAACAATTAACAGTATAGTGCTTCAACAATCAGTTTGTGTAAAATGTCAGCAATACTGAAACTACTCTAGGTTAAAAAACTAACTTCTTTTCAACAATTCTGTTGAAGTGTGCGACTATCTCATCTATAAGTTTAAGTTGTTAGAGAGGGCACACTTTTATTAGTTAATTATATTCTCAACACACCGCCTCGTGTGTGGGCCTGATTCTTTTTCATGGGCCAAGCACATGGAATTTCTTTCTGATATGGGTGGGGTGAGATTCTATCTAGACCTCTGCCTGCTCTAATACATTTTGAAGTGTGTAACCATCTCATCTAAAAGCTTAAGGTGTTAGAGAGAGCACATTTTTATTAGTCAATTATTTTCTCAACAAATTATGTTGTGTCTTTGATCATATGCACAAATATTTATCACATTATTTGATGTTATTCTAAGTAAAATTTACAGCTAGACAATCTGCTTCAAATAGACTTTGCAGAGAGCATCTTAATATTATGGACATGAATTGTTCCAGCAATCAGGTTGAATCTACCAAGGGGGATGATATACATTATGAAGAAACAGTGGGGCTGACCAGTCATGTCATGACACCACCACTTCCTTGATTCATGCCGCAAGGCCTACCAAACAAGTTGAAGTAGTGCACGCTTCCAAATTTTCTACACACTAGTTTTTTGGCTGATGAGCTAAAAAGGCCAGCCAAGATGCCTAGGTTGTGTGAATATGAAGAGCTACATATGTTCTCTCCTAGCAATCATTGTTCTTTTATTAGCAACTTAACTCAACTATTCATAGAATTTAGTTGAAAGAGTTAAGTCACAGGCTTCAGTGTCTTAGTAAGGTCATAATCTTCCAAAACTCCCTTAGCCACAACAATTGACAACATAGAGGAAATGAAGATTTTGGTATATGTAATGTTTCTGAAGCATTGAGTTACATGACATGCTAGTTGCAATACACTGAGCCTTCAAGTCAGTATGACCCCTAGATATTTTGATCAAAGCCAACACAAAGATGAGTTATTTTACAATTCTGACTAAACAACAAACTTTTGGTACTTTATAGAGTTTAATGATTGAAATTCCATAGCGGAATAAGCTGGTACAAACTCCCCCTAAATTGATCACCCTTAGTTACAAAACTTGTCATCTTTATGTACATCAAACAACATTAAAAGAAAATACTTAAACCCAATTATTTGGTAGAGAAAAATCATGAAAACAAAACGAAGATTCCCCAGAAGTCTCCCTGACATGCCTTAGTTCTAATTCATCACTCTAACTTCGTATCTCATCTTCAACTTCTAGAGGCAATGACATCACCTGATTATCATTTGGTTGGCGTACCAACTGAACTTCAGGTGGCATTAATGGTAGCAAAGTCAGGGAAATAGTCCTCAGCCGATTAATCATACCACCATTTGGCACGGGGATAGAATGGCCCCAAAGGAACATGTGCATAAGAATGGAACCTTTGCATGTCGATGCAAAGACAATTTTTGACTCAGAGAGATGGTGTCAAAGCACCTGACTGCCCCCGTTGGAGAAATGATCCATGGAAGTACCTTTTGGTTAGATATTATTGATAAAACTAAAAGCTTTCACTCTTTCCTTGCTTCTTAGTGTAGATTGCTAAGCCTTGGTCTTGATGAAGGTGCATCCTCATTATTTTCAGCTACTGATGCTATGTGAATAAAACCCCTAAAGAGAGAATTATAATGTGAAGTTAAAAACAATTGAATTTAAATATATGGTTAGGAAAATTTTACGTAATTAAAGTAAATTATTCTCATTCTAACCAGTATGTTCTAAGTTTTAAGATTAAACAAACATTACAATTGAAAGAGTTGGCTTGGTCCTTGTGGAATCAAACTCAATGGAAGATGAATTAATATGAAAATTTGGTAGGAAGATAATTCTTTATAGTACAAAATAAAAAGTCAAGATATTATCTTTGTAGGTGAAATTTAGGTAAACTATAAAATGGTTTCACATGTTTAACCATCACATTTTGACACATAGTGATGCATAGATAACATCAATAGGAAGAATTACTTCCTATAAATAGGTAGCTATAAATTCATTTTTATGACAACCTCTTACTTGGATTCTCACCTTCTAAGGCATTTGATCTTCTCTCTCTTGTAGTATTTCATTTGTATCCTTTTGGAGAGAAATAAATATTGGTGCAGTTGTTTTAGGGTGGACGTAGAGTCCTTCTTATTTGAACCACGTTAACTATTATCGTTCATATTTTTTCTTTATTTTCACGTTTCCGCTAACAATTGGTATCAGAGCCAAGGTTATGTCTGAGTATGCTCTGTGGTTGCAGTGCAATCTAAACTTTCACGTCAAAACAGAATTACTTTGGTTTTATGTATTTCCAAATACATTGTAGTCTTCTAGATGATGGCGTTACTGAGAAAGAAATATTTAATCCATGCTATTGACGGAAATTACCTCGATAAGACATCAGATTCCGACAAGGAGAAGATTGAAGGAGATGCATTGATTGTAATCTAACTATCCCTTGCACCTAACGTACTTTGTGAAATGAGTACAAGTACCAAGGAGACGACAAAACAACTATGAAAAATGCTGGAAGGGCTTTACCATAACCGGTCGGTGACAACAAGGATGTTGTTACAACGACGTTTTCACACATTTAAGATGGATTCAGGTACCTTGTTACAAGACTATCTAGATGTGTTCATGTAACACCTCGGATTAGGGAAAGACTAGAATGGGGCAAAACGGGCAAATCAGAAGCCCATAACTGGACCATGGGGTCCTCCACAGAGCCCTAGACGGGCCGTGATGGGGACAATGGACCGTTTTGGTGCTTGTGAATATGTTCTAGAACTTTCTCAAAAAGGTTCCCCTCCCACGGACCCTTAGACGGCCCATGGTGAGCATCATGAACCGTTAGAGTAGTCATAAAGAGGGTTAAGGCAGCAGGGGTCCTTCCCTAGCTACTGGTCAAGGGCCACTAGCATCACAACGGCCCACAAAACCCCACGCAGACCATGTAATCGTTAGTGAAGGGTTTTTATTAGACTTAGAGTTTAGGATCAACTTCAAACGATCATATTTTTACCACAAAATGAATTAGGTGACCAATGACCTAACAAATTAAAGGACTCTGAGTCCTCTTTCCAACGCCACCGAGTTTGCCTAATTCCAAGCTCGAAGTAAAAAGTTATGCTCGAAATAGTAAAACATGTTTGGCAATTCAGTTGTGGTGATGATGACGATCCATTTTGGCCTTCATGATGCCAATTCGGCAATTTCCAGTCATGGACTCTTGGGTCTTTTCCCTCAATTGTTTTAACTCAATACTATGATGTTTTTCCTACTACCCAAAGATCAATATAATGGTTTTAAACCCCCCAAATCACCCAAACTCAATTCATTCTCTTAAATTTCCAAAATAAGATCAAGTTTTTCCTCTCCCAAATATTTCTTTCTCTAGAAACTTGAAGAAGAAGAAGGGTTCAATCTAGGGTTTCAAGGCAAGCATCTGTTTCCACCATTGAAGGCAAGCTTTTGGCATTGAAGAATAATAGTTTTCATCCATGGATTCCTTCCATTCATGGAGTTCCCAATTCTCCTAATTTCAAAGTTAGAAATCCCCAATTGAGTTACGATTTTCTTCAATTACCGTGGGTTCTGTTCAATGTTGATTTAAATGATTGGACTATGATCTCTTATGCATGAATTGATGAAATACTATGATATTTATTATGATTCCCCATGAACCCATGTAAATCCCATGTTTTCCAAATATGATGATATGATGTGGGTTTTGGATTATGAAAGGAGATTATATGAAATGAAGAATGAATTGATAGAATTATATTATTTTATGATGAATTTATATGAGCTCAAATCTAACCTATAATTTCTAGATGATTATGTATGAAAGTGTGTTTGGAACCATGAAAGGTGAATTATTAAAGTTAGTATGTTCTTATGAGTATAATGTATATGTTTTAAGGATGCTTTGAGCGTGAAGTATCAATGTTGATGATTATTGTTGTGTTGTTGAAAGGATTTCTCATATATATATCTATGCATGATTGTGAAAGGTTTTCTCACATAATAAGGGTTCCTAAGGTTGAAAGGCTATTCTCACCTAAAATGAACCAATGATTAAGGAATTATGTTAATGTTGAGGCAAGAGGCGATTACCATGCTCTTTAATTAATGACAACAGGCGATTACCCATGTCAAGTGATGTAAGGACAAGAAGCGATTACCCATGTTCCTCCAAGGACAAGAGACGATTACCCATGTTCCTTTAAGGACATGAGGTGATTAACTATGTTCCTTTAAGAGCTAATATAAATAGGATTAAGGACTATTCCGTGGAAGTTAAGCTTAGCACCGAGGGAACAAGTGGCGATTACCCAAGTCCCTTACCGATGTGCCCCTATAGTATTGTCTAGATAGACATTGTCTAGTGGATCCACAATAGCTAGAAGTTCATGGTCCTTCCTTGGCAAGTAGGACACCACTTTTTGGTATGGGGTAGACACTGGATTCCATGTTGATAGCTCGCATGGTCTTATATGTCGGTTAAGGCTTCTTCCCATAATAAGCAAAGTTATGATGAACCAATGTTACTTCAAGGAAGTATCGTAAGTATGTTTAAAGATGATTTCCACTTGCATTGATCATGTTTTTTATGACTTATGGTTTCTAAACTCTCAAGATGCATGTTTTAGCTTGATCATTTGCCTACTTATGAAAATGTCCTTTTTTAGCATGGTTTAAATGTTTTATGCATGACTATCATACTTGGTACATTTTTTTGTACTAACACATACTCTTGCCTACATTTCCCCAAATGTAGGGTCCGACTGTCAGGGTTCTCAGTTTCGTGGCTAGAGGTTGACTTTTGAGATTTTTGAGCTTGGTCAATCCTCATGCTTCTAGGACGAACTTTCATTGATTTCAGTCTTTTTCTTATTTTCAATTTTGGGCATGATGTATGGGCTAGGCCAAATTTCACTCTATTGTATTAGATGGCTATTGAGACAAGTGTTTAGACTTCCATTTTGATTTTATAAAACTTTGGACTTGAAATGTTGTTTTATCTCTAATGTTCTATTTCTTATGTTACGAATGTTAAGTGGCTTGTATGGGGCCTTTCGGGGTCCTATACGCCATGTTACATCTAGGGTGTACCCTTGGGTCATAACAAACTTGGTAATTAGAGCATAAGGTTTATAATGGTCCTAAGACGTCTCATAAGCCACGTCGAGTAGAGTCTTGTTCATAAGTGTGAAGCGCACCGCATATATGAAGGCTACAAAATGATTAGGAAACTCCACTTCTTTCATTACTCTAAAGTCGTGCGATAGAGTTTAACTCGATAAGGTCTCTCTCTTTTATCCTTTCCCGATTCTCTACAGGATATGTCTACTCATAGAGCTTATTCTAGAAGTAATGTGGGAGATAATTTAAATCAAGAAGCTCCTCAAGCTCCGGTTGACCCTTTGGCTGAGCAAGTGACTAATAAGGATTTTAGGGTTGTTTTCAAGTGTTGGCTCATGCTGTAACGGCTCAAGCTAATAGGAAGGTTGTGGTTCCCATGAACCCAAATATGTGTATGGCGGCATTTAGAGTGAGGGACTTTACTAGAATGAATCCTCTAGAGTTTTATGGTTTTAGGGTTGAGGAAGATCCTCAAGAGTTTAATGATGAGGTTTATAAGGTGTTGATGATCATAGGAGTGACACCGGTGGAAAAGGCAGGATTGGCCTCTTATCAACTTTAGGGAGTGTGGGAGAAGACATAAGGGTGACTGTCTATCCGGTTCTAATGCATGTTTTGGTTGTGGAAAAATAGATCATAAGATAAGGAATTGCCCTACGATTGCTAAGAATAAAGGAGATAATCGTCGATGGGCTCAACCCTACCCTTCCTCCGGTCCTAGTGGTGGTCGGAAACAATATAAGTTCTATTATCTTCAAACTTGACAATATTATGAGGGTTCCCCAGATGCGGTGATTGGTAAGTTAAGGTCTTTTAGCTTGTGGTTATTCATTGCTTGATACTGAGTGTTTCGTTTGATATGGTAAGACCCCATGTATGGTGATTGTGTTTGGAGTAGTCCTTGAAATCCTTGTAGAAACTTCTTTAGTGTTTAATTGTATTAATGGTTTAGTGGTTGTTAGGACGTTGGTGTTATGTTTGGGTTGAGGGAGATGGATTTGAAAAGACTAGTGGGGATTTCTCCCAAGGGGGAGATAGTGTGCTTCATGATTGGTATGTGAGTAGAACTATGTTGGTTTTTGAACAGTTCCTTGTTTTGGTTTGGTGGGTGAAAGTTCGAAGGCGGTGTGATGTCTTAGCATCCCTATCTCTTTCCTTCTATCTTCAAGTCTAGCTTGAGGTCTTACACCTCATGGTTCACTCTTTGGGACTCGTGTGTCTTAGTCATCCTCATGTTTCCTCATGCATGCATGCTCATGTAAAATTTGATGTTTCAAAAATATGATTTAGTTTTATTGATTTCTTCATGTTTATGTGCATTTGAGTATGATTTTTCATGCATACCTTATGAAAAGATGTTTTGAATATGCTTTAACTTGGAATTGAAATTTCCTCTTCTGATAGAGCATTTATGTGATTGTATTCATGTTGGGCTGCTAGGTCTTATTCCTATCCTCCTTATGATGTTTGGAGTATGTTTTAGCTTGGAGTCGAGGTTCCTCCTTGTTTATGTGCAGTTAGATGAAGTTGCATTAATGATTGGGTTGCTAGTTTCTCTCGTACTCTCTTCATGCTAGTTTGAGTTCCATTAGAGGACGAATGTTCCCAAGGGGAAGATAATGTAACACCTCGAATTTGGGAAAGACTAGAAAGGGGTCAAGCGGGCAAGTCACAAGCCCAAAATTGGACCATGGAGCCCTAGACGGGCCATGAAGGGGACAATGGACCGTTTTGGGGCTCGTGAATATTTTCCAAAACTTGCCCAAACAGGTTCCCCTCCCGCGGACCCTTAGACGGCCTGTGGTGAGCATCACAGACCGTTAGAGTGGTCGTGAAGAGGGTCAAGGCAGCAGGGGTCCTCCCCTAGCTACTAGTCAAGGGCCACAGGCATCACAACGGCACGTGATGCCCTATACGGACCGTGAAGGGTTTTCATTAGACTTAGAGTTTAGGGTCAACTTCAACCGATCATATCTTTTAGCACAAAATGAATTAGGTGGCCCATGACCTATAAAATTAAAAGTCTCTGAGTACTCTTTCCAATGCCGCCGTGTTTGCCTAATTCAAAACTCAGAGTGTAAAGTTATGCCCGAAATAGTGAAGCAATGCCTGGAAGAATTTCATCACGACCCATTTGACAGGCCGTGGTGATGATGATGATCCGTTTTGGCCTTCATAATGCCAATTCGGCAGTTTCCATTCAAGGACTTTTGGGTCTTTTCCCCTAATTGTTTTAACTCAATAATATGTCCTTTTCCCTTCTACCCAAAGCCATATATAATGATTTTAAAACCCCAAATCACCCAAACTTAATTCATTCACTTAAATTTCCAAAAGAAGATCAAGTTCTTCTTCTCCCAAATATTTCTCTCTCTAGAAAATTGAAGAAGAAGGGTTCAATCTAGGGTTTCAAGGCAAGCCTTCACTTCCACCATTGAAGGCAATCTTTTGGCATTGAGGTATGATAGTTTTCAATAATGAATTCCTTCCATTCATGGAGTTCCCAAATTCTCCTATTTTCAAAGTTAGAAATCCCCAATTGAGTTAGGGTTTTCTTCAATTACCATGGGTTATCTTCAATGTTGATTTAAATGATTGGATTATGATCTATTATGCATGAATTGATGAAATACTATGATTTTTATGATGATTCCCCATGAACCCATGTAAACCCCATGCTTTCCAATTAAGATGATATGATGTGGGTTTTGGATTATGAAAGGAGATTCTATGAAATCAAGTATGAATTGATAGAATTATATTATTTTAGGATGAATTTATATGAGCCCATATCTAACCCATGATTTCTAGATGTTGATATATGAAAATGGGTTTGGAACCATGAAAAGTGAAATATGAAAGTTAGCATGTTCTTATGAGAATTATGTATATGTTTTGAGGATGCTTTGAGAGTGAAGTATCAATAATAATGATTGTTGTTGTGTTGTTGAAAAGATTTCTCATATACACACCTATGCATGATCGTGAAAGATTTTCTCACATAATAAGGGTTCCTAAGGTTGAAAGGCTATTCTCACCTAAAATGAACCAATGATTAAGGAATTATGTTAATATTGAGGCAAGAGGCGATTACCCGTGCTCTTTATTGAATGACAAAAGGCGATTACCCATGTCAATTGATGTAAGGACAAGAGGCGATTACCCATGTTCCTCTG
The DNA here is from genome assembly GCA_029582215.1 of Solanum sparsipilum. Lineage (NCBI taxonomy): Eukaryota > Viridiplantae > Streptophyta > Magnoliopsida > Solanales > Solanaceae > Solanum > Solanum sparsipilum. The sequence goes on from JAKRZT010022674.1 coordinate 26,258, forward strand.
AGAACAAGAGGCAATACCCATGTTCCTTTAAGGACAAGAGGCGAGATTACCCATGTTCCTTTAAGAGCTAATATGAATAGGATTAAGGACTATTCTGTGGAAGTTAAGCTTAGCACCGAGTGGACAAGTGGCGATTACCCAAGTCCTATACCTATGTGCCCCATAGTATTGTCTAGATAGACATTGGCTAGTGGATCCACAACAGCTAGAAGTTCATGGTCCTTTCTTGGCAAGTAGGACACCCCTTTTCGGTGTGGGGTAGACACCGGATTCCAGGTTCATAGCTCGCATGGTCTTATATGTTATTTAAGGCTTCTTCCCACAAATAAGCAAAGTTATGATAAACCAAGGTTACTTCAAAGAAATATCGTAAGTATGTTCAAAGATGATGTTCACTTGCATTGATCATGTTTTTTATGACATATGGTTTCTAAACTCTCAAGATGCATGTTTTAGCTTAATCATTGCCTACTTATGAAAATGTCCCTTTTTAGCATGGTTTAAATGTTTTATGCATGGCTATCATACTTGTTACATTGTTTTGTACTAATGCATATTCTTGCCTACATTTCCCCAAATATAGGGTCCGACTGTCAGGGTTCTTGATTTCGTGGATATGGGTTGACTTTCAAGATTTCCGATCTTGGTGAGTTCTCATGCTTCGAGGACGGACTTTCATTGATTTCAGTCTTTCCCTTATCTTCAGTTTTGGACATGATGTATGGGCTAGTCCCAATTTCATTCTATTGTATTAGATGGATATTGAGACAAGTGTTTAGACTTTCGGTTTGCTTTTATAAAACTTTGGACTTGAAATGTTGTTTTATATCTTATGTTCTATTTCTTATGTTATGAATATTAAGTGGCTTGTTTGGGTCCTCTCGAGGTCCTATACACCATGTTACATCTAGGGTGTACCCATGGGTCATTACAGTTCAATATACTTGTGATGGACTTACAAACTGATGGAGTTAAAAAGGATGCGGAGACGCTTGCATGTGCTTTGCTATTTTCATTAACTTCAAAATATCATGATATTGAGAATTCAATTATGTATAGCAAGGAGCCTATCACTCTTGAGCAAGTGCGGCAAACACTTAACTCTTGTAATGTGCGGAGTCATTTTGAAGGAGACAAAGGTGAAGAAGCTAGTGGGCTTTTTGTAAGAGGTCGTACTAGCCAACAGGGAAGGAGCAAATCAAAGTACAGATCAAAAGTCACATGTGAACAAGAAGAATGCGGAGTGTTGGGGCTATCACAAGAAGGAGCACTTTGAACGAGATTGCCCTATGTTTCCAAAGAAAAGGCGAGTGCATCCATTGTTGATCAAGTAGATGATTATGTACTAACAACATCATGCAATCGTGGAGTCTATGATAACAAATGGGCCTTAGACTCTGTTTGTACTCTACATATGACATTCCGAAGAGATTGGTTCAGCAGCTATGAAACAAGTGGAGGAACTGTATTAATGGGAAATAATGCAACTTGTAAAATAGTTGGCATTGGTTCAGTTCGTGTTCGCTACCATGATGGAATCGTGAGGACTATTATAGAAGTTTGTCATGTTCCTGTAGACACGTAATTTTTTACCGAACTTATGTCTTACACCATTTTTAGAGCTTAAATATTTTATAAAAATTTAAATTAAATATTTTAACTTTTACCTTATTTTATTAGCTTTATTTTAAAGAATTTGAAAACAACAAAAACATAATCACATTTTTTGATAAGTTTTATTTTTTCAATTGTTTAAAAAAGAAATGAAAATTTATAAAAGATTATATGTTTTCTTTTAATTTAGTTTAATAAATAAGCAATATTTTTTAATTACAATTTACTATTAGTTGCTTAATGTTTTATTAAAATATTTAAATAATATTATATTATATATTATATTGTATATATTAATTATTAAAAAATAATAATAATTTAAATAAACCCACTACCCACATACATCTCCCATCACTCCCTCACAATACCCACCTCACCCCTTCACTACTCCACTCACCACACCCTACACCCACAAACAACACACGTCTGCACACACCTATATACTAAAGCACATTGACTACAATACACACATTCAGAACACAACACACACTTACTACTACACTACTACATATACTACCTACGACCAAAAAGAAAACAAAAAAAACAAAAACACACACACCACGGCAGCAAGAAAAAAAACCCAAAATCTGCACACTACCAAAAAATATACTACAAACTAACATATATGCACACACGCACAACACAAAAATACGATCAGAGACCAAAATATTTTCTTCAAACACACACACACACAAAACGTACAGAAAATGAAGAAAAAAAAAGAAAAAACAAGGACAACCAACATATATGCACAGATGCACACTACCAAAAAATCCACAACACATAGCAAACCTTTTCTTTCTCAGCAACACACAGACACGAGAAAAAGAAAAATTAGCAACCAAAAACGCCCCTAATTTATATTTTTTTCACTCACAAACAAAAGTGAGGTCGAGGTTCACTTTCGTGGTTTCGATTCGTGATTCCTTATTAGGATTGTTTCCTTTTCATGAATTGAATTTTCGCAAGAGGTACCGTTTAATTTTATTGTATATTTTGATTTTTATGATTTATATAACACTTGATCCCAATGTTATGAAGTTTGCTCAAAATTTAGGTGTGTTTAATTTTGACACAATAATATTGAAATATTTCCTATTTATTCTATTGTACATTATTTTTCATTTTGTACCATATGTTGTTATCAATTAAGTACCTCTTGTGTCCAATCAAAACCAACTAAATGTCTAAAAGAATTATTCTAATAGTTTGTTTAGTCAACTTTATCTAATATTAAAAATGTTTATTTTAGAAAAATTAAGAGATGAAGAGTTACAAATTTTTATTTTATTTTGATGTCTTCTGTTATAACTTGCAAGTATACTTAAAATGTAAATGCATCTATATCAAATTTAAATATGAAAACAACTTTTTTTATTTGTTTAAGATTTTAGACTTATCTTATTTAAATAGTATAAAATAATTTAGTCACTAATAATACGCTTAAGCTTTCCAGCAATAGGTAAGCATTATGACGGATTTATGACTCATTAAAAATATTTGTTTCGATTAAGCATGTGGTTACACATCTTTTTCTTGAGACATTAAAATAAACTCAAGGATGCGGTGACGCACCTTGTCCAAAAAATAATTATATTTCATTAACTTAAAATAACACTTTTAAATAAAGTTACTAAGTGTGATGCAAAGAAGACAATTATGTCTCTAAACGTCAAGACCAAATACAAGTTCAACAATAAAAATATGAGCGAAATTGTAGCATATAAAATATATCCAAAATAATTGAAAAGTAAGTAGAAGTCAATAAAGTGACCGTGTTAGAACCACAGGACTTGAGGGATGCCTAATACCTTCCCCTCTGTCAACAGAATTCCTTATCCGAATTTCTAGTTCGCAGACCAAAATAAAGAGTCATTTCCTTTTGGTTAGGGATTTAAAAAAACGTGACTTGGAACACCATAACTCAATTCCAAGTGGCGACTCTGAAAAATAAACAAAATAATCCCTAATCAATACCGTCACTTAAATTTGAAAAAACCCTTATTGTAATGCGCGAAAAGGGGTGTGACATCTCCTGATCTGAAGAAGAATTTGATCTCCCTTGGTACTTTGGATAAACAAGGCTACAAGTACATGAGTGAAAGAGGAATTATGAAAGTGACTAAAGGGTCTTTAGTCATGCTGAAGGCCAAGCTGGGGTGTAACACCCCGTATCCGAAACAGACCAAAAATGTAGATTTTGAGAAGTTGCAGGTGCAACCCACGGTTGCCATCCACGGACCGTAGGTCAGACCACGGTCTGTGCTGGTGGTCCGTGGTTCGCCATTGCAACCCCTCCCCAGCCAGCTCAGAAAATTGGTTAAGTCTCGACTCACGGACAGACCCATGGTCCGTAGATCAGACCCATGGTCCGTAGATCAGACCACGGTCCGTGGTCTGTGCCCGTGGATCAAGACCTCCTTTACCCAGCCTCTGACATGAACTACGGTTGACCAGCATGGACCGTCGTTCGATCCACGGTCCGTAGGTCTGACCGTAGATCGAAGGTTAGCAGCCAGTTAGCTGAAAATTCTAATGGGTCAACTTCATATGGTCATAAATTTTAGCACAAAATGAATTAGGTGCCCCATGACCTATGGTTAGATAGATAATTGAATTATCTTTCCAACGCCAGTGAGTTTCCTAAATTCCGACCTTCGAGTAAAATGTTACCCCTATTTTAGTGAAGCCCTGTCGGGCAGACTCGATCTACGGACCCAATCAACGGACCGTCGATTGATTGACGGACCGTCAGTCCATTCCGTCGATCACTCCAACAGCAGTTAATTCAGGGGTCTTTTGGTCTTTTCCTATTTCGTTTAACCCCTAAGATACGTCGTTTAGACCCTAAATCATGAGGTTTTAATCAGTTTAAACCTAGAAACATAATTAGAACTTACCTTAGTCAAAATCAT
>JAKRZT010022675.1:0-29532 GCA_029582215.1 Solanum sparsipilum
ATTCCTATCACATCCCAAGAATCCCCTCTCCTTGATTAGTACTCCTTATATTTTCGCTGATTTTTGTTTACTTGTGACAAACCCCCATTGTTAATTGATACTCTTATGTCACCCCTTAGATTTAACATGTTATTATTCGATAATTTTTTTAGCTATGACTAGTTAGGGCTAAATTTTATTTTTCTATTAATTCTTCTCCCAGACACTCAACTCAAGAGAGTGAGTGGGCTAAGGCGGAGGTTGTTCTTCATGCGGCAACTCGGTGTTCGAGACAACCGAGTTGATTCGGGGTAAGTTGTTCGAGAGAGAATTTACCCCCACTATAGTCTAGCCTAGTCACAAATATTCAACGGATTTATTATCAAAAGCATGTACCCAATAGTTTAGTTTATCCCGTATTCCTATCACATCCCAAGAATCCCCTCTCCTTGATTAGTACTCCTTATATTTTCGCTGATTTTTGTTTACTTGTGACAAACCCCCATTGTTAATTGACACTCTTATGTCACCCCTTAGATTTAACATGTTATTATTCGATAATGTTTTTAGCTATGACTAGTTAGGGCTAAATTTTATTTTTCTATTAATTCTCAAAACCACTCCTTTGGGACTCGACCCCAACCCTTGGTTGGGTTACTTTACTATTGTACCATTGTAGACACTTGCATTGGAAGTTGTGTCTTGAATAAGCAATCATCAGCAGCAGATAAATCATTTGTCTACTACAGTGAACCCATATAAGCCTGTCACACATCCTAGCAACACCATCCAAAATCTGAAGAATGATGGGCATTGTATGGCAGTCACTACTCGAGGGGGTAAGCAGACCATTGATCCACCTATGCCGTCTGAGGTTGAAGGTGAGGTTAATAAAGATGATGATGAGATTGAGATTACTGGAGAGTCCAATAATGCTACAGAGAAGGAAGTGGAGATAACCCAAAAAGTTGTTCCCATGCCTAGACCTCCACCTCCATTGCCACAGTGGTTAGTGAAGAAGACGAAAGAGGGGAAGTACCGCATGTTTATTAGTATGTTGAAGCATATTTCTATCAATGTTCCATTGATAGAAGCTTTGGAGCAAATACCTGGGTATGTGAAGTTTATGAAAGATTTGGTGACGAAGAAAAGGGCCGTGAGTTTTGAGGATGATGATAGATTGCAACATTGTAGTGCTATTGCTACAAGGTACCTTGTGCAGAAAAAAGAGGATCCTAGTGCCTTCATTATTCCATGTACTATCGGGTTGTTGCATTTTGCTAAGGCGTTGTGTGATCTGGGTGCTAGCATTAATCTGATGCCTTTGCCTATTCACAAGAAGTTGGGTTTAGGAGATTCAAAACCGACTGCGATGCGATTGCTCATGGCCAATAGAACTGTGAAAAGGCCCATTGGTGTGCTCCAAGAGGTATTAGTGAAGGTGGAGTTTTTTATCTTTTCGGTGGATTTTCTGATACTTGATTATGAGGTTGATTTTGAGGTTCCCATTATCCTTGGGAGACCATTCCTTGCCACTGGGCGTGCCTTGGTCGATATGGAGAAAGGGCAGATGAAGTTCCAATTGAATAATGAACAGGTTAATTTCAACATTTGCAGATCCATGAAGCAGAGTAGTGAGCTCAAGTATGTATCAATGGTTAATCATATTTGTAAAGAGTGGTTCTGAGGTGCCTATTGAAGAGAGGTTGGGTGTTGATGCACTAGCAGCGGTAATGATGAACTGTGAGAGTAATGGTATTGAAGACTATAATGAATTGGTCACCGCACTTGATAAGTTTGAATTCCGTTCAAAACCAAAGAGATTAGAGTTAGACATGAAGACTTGCGACTCTCCACCTGCAAGACCGTCTGTTGAGGAGGCTACGAAATTGGAGCTTAAGGCTCTACCATCACATTTGAGGTATGTATTATTGGGGAGAGATGGTACTTTACCGGTCATCATTGCGGCAGATTTGAATGTGACACAAGTTGAGGCATTGGTTTCTGTGTTGAAGAGGTTCAAGCGGGCTATTGGGTGGACTATTGCAGACATTATTAGAATCCCTCCTGGCTTTTGTTCTCATAAAATCCAACTCATGCCGGATCACAAGACTAGTATTGAGCACCAGAGAAGACTAAATCCTCATATGCAAGAGGTAGTGAAAAAGGAAATCATCAAGTGGTTGGATGTTGGAGTTATTTATTCCATTGCAGATAGTAGTTGGGTTTGTCCTGTTCAGTGTGTGCCTAAGAAAGGTGGGATGACTGTGGTCAGAATGCAAAAAAAGAGCTTGTTCCGATGCGACCCGTGACTGGATGGACAGTCTGCATGGACTACCAAAAATTAAATGCTTGGACAGAAAAGAACCACTTTGCTATGTCGTTCATGGATCTGATGTTGGACCGACTAGTTGGTAAGGGTTGGTATTGTTTCCTTGATGGTTATTTGGGTGACAATAAGATTTCTATAGCTCCGGAAGACCAAGAGAAGACCACCTTCACTTGCCCTTATGGGACATTCGCCTTCAAACGAATGCCATTTGGGTTGTGTATTGCTCCAGCGACCTTCTAGCATTGTTTGATGTCGATATTTTCTGATATGGTGGAGGACACTATTGAGATATTTATGGATGATTTCTTTGTGGTAGGTGACTCTTTTGATCATTGTTCAGACCATTTGGCTGAAGTACTGAAACGGTGTGAAGAGTGCAATCTTGTGCTCAATTGGGAAAAGTGTCACTTCATGGTGAAAGAGGGGATAGTTCTGGGTCATCGGATTTCTGAGAAGGGTATTGAGGTTGATAGAGCGAAAGTCGAGGTAATAGAAAAGCTTCCACCACCTATCTCTGTTAAAGGTGTTACAAGTTTTCTTGGGCATGCAGGTTTCTATAGGAGGTTCATCAAAGATTTCTCCAAAATTGCACATCCATTGCGCAAACTGCTCAAAAAGGAGTATAAGTTTTTTTTTGATGATGCTTGTTTGAGAGAATTTGGAGAGTTGAACGAAAAGCTAGTTTCCGCACCTATCATTATTTCACTGGATTGGGGACAACTGTTTGAGGTAATATGTGATGCGAGTGGAGTGGTGCTTGGTGTGGTATTGGGACAGAGGCGAGAGAAAATTCTTCATCCTATTTACTATGCCAGCAAAGATCTAAATGTGGCTCAAAAGAACTATACAGTGACTGAACAAGAGCTTCTTGCAGTGATTTTCGCATTCGAGAAATTTTGATCCTACTTGCTTGGTACTAACGTCATAGTGCATACTGACCATTTTACATTGATGTCTTTGATGGCTAAGAAGGATGCAAAACCGAGGTTGATTAGATGGGTGTTGTTGCTGCAAGAGTTTGACTTTGTGGTGAAAGATAGAAAGGGGACAGAAAATCAGGTTGCCGATCACTTGTCCAGTTAGAGGAAGCAGCTATGCTCAAGCTTGGTGATAGGGCTGAAATTAATGATGCTTTCCCAGATGAACAGGTTTTGGCTGCTTCTCATGATCTGATTCCTTGGTTCGCAGACTTTACTAACTACTTGGCAAGTGATTTGGTGCCATCTTATTTGTACTGTAGTTGTGTTGATGGGATTATTCATCGCTGTGTGCCCGAGGTTTAGATGTTGAGTATACTAGAGGCGTGTCACTCGTCGCTTGTTGGTGGGCATCATAGTGGTATTCGGGCTGCGCATAAAATTTTGCAGTGTGGGTATTACTGGCCTACCATCCACCAAGATGCTCATGATTTCGCCAAGTCGTGTGACCCTTGCTAAAGAGAAGGAAGAATTTCAAAGAGGCAAGAGCTTCCTATGAATCCGATATTGGTGATAGAGTTGTTTGATGTATGGGGCATTGATTTTATGGGTCCATTTGTGAGTTCACATGGGATGTAGTATATTCTTGTTGCGGTTGATTATGTGTCGAAGTGGGTGGAAGCAATTGCATATGTTCTCCAGATTTGGTACACCTAGGGCGATTATCAGCGATGGAGGTTTCCAATTTTGTAATAAGTTGTTCAAGGCGCTACTTGAGAAATATGGCGTCCGCCACAATGTGGCCACTCCTTACCATCCGCAATCTAGTGGGCAAGTTGAAATGTCCAACAGAGAGATCAAGCAGATTTTGGCTAAGACTATGAATGCAAATAGAACTGATTGGTCAAGGAAGCTTGATGATGCTCTATGGGCATATTGCACAGCATCAAAGACTCCCATAGTTATGTCCCCCTACCAACTTGTATATGGGAAGTCTTGCCTTTTTTCGGTAGAGCTAGAGCATAAGGCTATATGGGCGTTAAAGAAGATAAATTTGGATTGGGGCGCCGCATCAAATTAGAGAATGAGTGACTTGAATGTGCTTGATGAGTTCCGCCTAAGACTTTATGAAAGTTCAGCCTTGTACAAGGAGAAGATGTAGAAGTATCATGATCAAAGGATTGAAAAGTGAGTCGTGGGTGATCTTGTGCTTCTATTCAACTCCAGGTTGCACTTCTTTTCGGGCAAGCTCAATTCCAAGTGGACCGGGCCATTATTGTCACACAAGTGCTCCCTCACGGAGTGGTCAAGCTCGAAAACAGTGAGAGAACAAGGTTTAAGGTAAATGGGAAAACTATTAAGGTCTATATGGGAAAAACGGAGAATGTGCAAGAAGTAGTTGAGGCCTACTATCTTGATGAAGTATGATTAATAAAGAGGCCTACGTCGTGTCGCGACGTTAAATCAAGTGCTGCTTGGGAGGCAACCCAAGATGTACAATCTAGCCAACTATAGGTTTTTCTTTTCGATTCAGTAGTTTTGTTTGTTTATTTGCTTTTCTATATTCCGTTAGATAGGTGCTTTATTTTTGTTTTAGTGTTGGCTATATATAGCATAGGGTCCGTGTCTAAAAAGTGTCCTGAAAATGTAAAAATAAAGGCCTAACGGTTGCTACATGTTTAGGGCGAAAAAGTAAAAAATCTGCAGAAATGTCTGGTGCAGAGGTCTACGGACCCCATCGATGGTCCATATGTCAATCCATGGACCATGAATGGTGTTCGTAGACCCCATGCAAGTCGTCTAAATTTTTGAAATGTTGAGTGACCTATGGTCCGTAGGTCGACCCACGGCCCGTCGACGGGGTTTTGTGGGTCCAAACCTAGGGTTTGCCTGACCCGACCTGGACAACTTTTAAATATAACCCTTCATTTTTATATTCATCCCCCACATTCAAACTTCCCTCCCAATCGTTTTTAACCCCATCCTCTCCTAAAATCACTCCATATTACACCCACCCCACAAATCACTCCCCTTCCATTTCCTCAAATTCCCAAATCAATTTCCGCTCTCCCAAATTCCCTCATTCCCCATTTTGCAGAGTGTCTAGTGTACGGGTTCGGCGTCGAAAGGCTAGTAAAAGATCTAAGGAGTTCATTATCGTAACACAATCACCCACTTCTGATACTTGTAAGGTAACTGACTTCACTTTAACTTTGAATTTAGGTATTCATTGTTCCATACATGAAGTCACGAAGTGGTCTTGACCTTGGGTTGTTTTTGTATGCAATTGCTTGTTGAACTAATGATAGAAACACCCATGGGATGATAAAATGTGGTTGTCTAGTCTTAGTAATCGAATAACTCAGTAAAAATGGTCTAAATGAAAGTTTCGACTTAGGGTTCCTAGTTTTGTATGCAATACGTGTTGAAAAATGAGTAATTGGAGCCCTAGGGATGACAAACTATCATAAATTGTATTGAAATGCATGATTAGACTTAGGATGAATAATTGAAATTGTCAAAAATTGGTTTAAACATAAGGCATGTCAGATACCTGGGATAAACTTGATCTATAAAACCCCGTCTACAGACCATAGGTCAACCTACGGACCGTAGATCAGGTCTATGGTCTGTGGCACATAGCAATTTCACTAAGTGTGGAACCACGGAGGTGGACTACGGTCCATAGGTCAATCTACGGACCGTTCTGCACATCCGTGGTTCTCACCAAAGCCCAACTTTTTGGGACTTCTAACCTACGAAGGGGATCCACGGACCGTAGGTGGCCACTGAAGCCACTGTTTGAAAAAAAATTAGTTTTTCTTTTGGTTTGTTCTTTGTTCTAAAAAGTTTTCAAGTGTGTTATTAGTTTATTTTAGTGATAACTATGCTTCCACAGGTACCATGGCTCCGAAGAAAGCTTTGGTCATCGCCCTAAAGGGTAAGTCCAAATCAACGACACTAACCCGTAAACTAATTGACGAAGATACTGATGCAGAGAATGACCCCACATATGTCCCCCCCCCCACTGGAAGGACATCCCCCACAGCTCCTCGGACTACCCGGAATCAATCCACGTAGGTGGTTCCCGACGTAGTCACTGCCTCCCAGTCAAATGAGGAAAATACACTGATCGGATCATCGGCTGGGTATGTTTTCGGCTCTGAGTCCTACTCTTCTTTAGGGTCTACTTCTGGCTCCGCAACGAGGCTCGAGTTCACATGATAGGGCTGCCTCGTTTGATGAGGCCACTAGTGCAGGGGATGTTCCAGTGTCACCAAACACCGACCCTGCTCCGGTTGCTGAGGATCCTAATAGATGGTGCGTTGAGGGCCAGTGGTAGATTTACAGGGATGCCGAGATGATCACAGATAAAGTGAAAATGGCCGAATGATTACAAAGGAGCGCAGGTTACTCACAGGCAGCCTGCATACCATGCTCGACATCCACCGTCTCTTCCACCAGCATAAATATAAGTGGATGGCCCGAGAATCACGGACATATAGCGAGGAAATCATGAGGGAGTTCTATGATTCCTACACAGTCACTATCCGAGGCTTTATTCCCAAAAATGCCACGCCTAGAACCCAACCACCACTCACGGCTACACTAGTGTGTGGGTTTTCTGCGGATATATGTGAGAACACCATCCGCCGGTTCCTCTATGGTTCAACCCACACTTGGGCACTCAATATGGCCGAATTTGACTACAGATGGGACATTGTAAGGAGCGGGGAGTTCCAGCGAAGTGCAGAGAGAAGGGAGACTGTCTTACATTGGCTGGCGAGTAACATTGCTATAGACGGCGACTGAGCAGAGTGGGTCAACAGCCCGAACTTATCAATCACGAAGGCCACCCTGAATTTTGTGGCCAAATTCTTCTGGCTACAAGTGTGGAATTGGGTGTCTCCTACTCAGGCAGACAGTGTACTCACATAGGACCGTGCTGTGATGGTTGCTGCTTTGGTGGCTGGGTTTGAGATAGACTTCACACGCATGCTGATAGCGGAGATTCATGACAGGGCCTTCAACTCTTCCACCACTTACCCTTTTCCTTGCCTCATCTTTCAATTATGCAGGGATTCTGGAGTGTCAGTCTGCCATTGTGATAAGTTGATCCAGGCGACTAAAACCCTGGATATAGGCCTGATTCAGGATGAGGTGAATGTTGCAACACCGCGCAGAGAGCCGTTGGTCGTTGTACCTTAATTGGGAGCAGACTTAGTTGATGATATGGAGCGAATGCAGAGTACAAACCCCACCCCTCCAGTCACTACTGATGATGACCTAGCCTCCCTATCTCAGACCGCCAGTTGGGCTCCTAGCTCATCCAGAGCCACCCCTTCATCGAGATCTACGGTCGTGCCCTTTGCTCGTGTTCAAAAATTGGAGGCACAAATAGCGACACTACTTCAGCATATGAAGCCTTGGATGCAGCGGTCTATCTCAGAGTCTAAGGCCAGGATGGAGCGGATGATAGAGAACATGATGGACCTAAAGGTCCAGGCCATTAATAAGCACCTGGATGCCTTCGAATTGAGAGTCCTTGAGCGACCAACCCCCAACACTGATGTCTCTTCCCTTTGGAAGGAGTTGGACAGTCTCCGAGCCGATGTTGATAAAATCCTTGTTCCACCTATAGATGAGCTAGAGTCCACTCCTACTATACCGACTGATGATATGGTGCTAGATGCCTTATTTGGAGAGGACTTACCACAACCCAATTCCACCTGTGCTCGAGGGAAGAGGCCCTACTCTAGTCACACTTCTGATGCCACTGAGGATGTACGAATTAAGAAGGGGGAGCACCAACAGACCGACCAGGCTAGGAGAGCCTCCATTGTGGATGAGGAGTTGCGCCAACAGAGGGTTTGTGAGGGTACTCTTGAAGCCTCGAGTCCTAGGTCCACCGCTGACGCTGTGGCTACTGTGAGAGATGATGTGAGCACTACTGATAGTGCGGTTAGAGTGGTTTATAGAACTACTGATGGTGCTTAGAAAGTTGATGCGGGCACTATTGAGGGTGACCCATGTGTTGATCCAGTATGCTTCGAGAAACCGGACCCACCCGCTTGTTGATAGGTCTTCGGCGCTATGCGCCACATGTTTGCTTCACTCGATCCTTTATTCTTTACTTTTGTGCATTGGGGACATTTGCACTATATTTTGTTGGGGGTGGGGTAAACGAATTGTGAGTGTTAGGGTGAAGTCTAAGTAACCCAACTCATTATCCTCTCTTGGGGTTTTCTTGCCTGTGTTCTTTTTCCCTAAGAGACTATTTTAATTTTTATTGAACCGGCATGTATTAGGATTGTACGTGTAGAAGCATGAGAAAGAATAAACCAGCTGGCATAATTAAGAGTGCAAAAAGGATACCCGTCCAAATTTTGTGATATGTGCTAAAATTTATAGGCTAGAATGAGTTGAATGTGTTGGCTCTTAATATGACATGATAATTAACCAACTTGACCACATGACTTAAGCTAAAACTTGAACTAGGTAACTGATAATCTGATAATGAAATGATGTGCCAAGAGTGTGTGAGAATAGTTGATTGTTCAGATAATTTTGTGCCAATCTAGAACTTACCCCGTTAGTCCTGTTAGGATAATCTAGGCTAGAAGTTAGGAAGTGATCATAGGCCATTGTTCAAATTAGTCCACTTAAGCCTAAAATGATCTAACCAAATGGTAGTATTATTCCCTTTCGATCCAAATATTTGAGCCTAAAATTGACCAATTCTTTTGATTCACCTAGCTCACATTCCCTTAAAAACATTTTCTTCGCCCTGGTCCCTCCTTGGATATGTGCACCTTGACTTAGGCAAAAAGCCTAAGTTGAGGGTGGCTAAGCCCAAAAGTTACCTTGATCTTGGCCCTGGTCCGACATCGGACATTGTGCACCTCAACTAACGTAAAATACATAAGTTGAGGGTGGCTATGAAAAAGGAAACCAAATGGAAAAAGGGTATGAAAAGAGTTTAGTCTTGAAAAGAGAAAACATATGAAAGAGGATGTGACTTTGTGCAAAAGAAGCAAAACAAAAGTGTTGAAAGAAATAAAAGAAAAAGAAAGTGAAAGAAAAATAAGAAAGTGAGAAATAAGAGTAAAAAGAAAAAGAAGTCAAGAGTCGCATCCTTGGTCGAAAAGAGTTAAGGGAAAGAAATTGAGATGAAAAGTTGCCAAAAATAGGTCAAGGAAGAGGTAAATAGCCAATGTAATGTCAATGAGGGTAGAAAGTCACTAAAACGTACCCAAATGTACCACACCTGACCCTGAGCCTATGTTACAAGCTAAGAAAAGTCCTATAGTGATCCTAGAAACAAGTTTGGAGAGTCTAAGAAGTGAAAATAAGGGCAAGCCTATGGTATTGAGCACTAACTGTACTTGAAGTCATTTCTGAGCGCGAGTGTTGAATGTATCCTAAAATTCAAAAATTCATATCTTATGTTGGAAAAAGGATTTCGTTTGAAGTGAGGGCACTAGTTACATTGTCAGAAAGTTGGTACCTTGGTGATAGTGAAATAATGTATGTTGTGTGTTGATTGGTCGATCTTTGTCATATTTTGATCCGCGTGAGTCAGCTTGTTGAGTCTAAGAGAAAATATTTGCACTCAAAAAGAGAGTTGGGATAGAAAGCCATGTGATTTCTTGTGCTTGAATGTCTGCTTCTATACAAGTGTCGTTTAGAGTCTTAGTGCGTCGCTTGAGGACAAACAACAAATTTAAGTTGAGGGTGTTGAAATACCGTGAGTTTACAGTATTTTTAATACATTTCACTTAAGAGTTGTGTGTGTCTAGGGCCATTTTGTATTGGTAATAATGTGTTTTTATCATGTTTGCAAGAAATAAGTTCGGACGTGGAAGTTGAGAGACACAACTGAAGAATGTGCAGAAAAGGGCATCTATAGATGTGATCTACGGACCGTAGATCCAGTCACGGTCCGTAGATAGTAGGCGTAGATGGACAGGAATGACTTGAAGGAAAATCATGGAATTCTTGACTAAGTGTGGAACCACGGTTACAAACGACGGACCATAAATCGACCTTCGGGCCGTCCTGCAGTTCTATCAAATGATTCAGAGAAGGGGGTTCCAGTACCTGATTTTGAAAGTCTAAGTATGGAGCTACGGAGGAGGATCTATGGACTATGGATCAAACCACGGTCCATCCTGCTGAGCCGTCGATTGTTACTGAGAGGTGGAGATTTTAAGCTTTGGAAATTTGCGTAAGTCCAAAACCACGAAAGGGACCTACGGACCGTAGGTTAGTTCACCGTCCGTAGGTTAGTGTTGTAGATCAAAACCACATCCAGAAATATTACTTCCTTATTTCATTTCCTTTTTATTTGGGACATGTTTTTCTATATATAGGGCATGTAAACCTCGCTTTTGGGGGTTAGACATTATTACTTTAGTTCTAGATTTTGGCTTTGGAGATTAACTTGCAATTTTAGCAGTTTTTTATTTCCTAAGTTCGTTTTGAAGATTTTGACTTTGAGATTTTGGGTTTCTTTTTCTCATTACGTAAGTTCATTATTTCTTCATCTAAAAATATGAATTGTGTTCTTGCTACTATGAGTAACTAAATCCACAACAAGGGTTGTGGGAACCATGAGTGATTAGCAATGTATGAATAGTAACTAAGTAATTCTCAAATAGTGTTATTGCATGCATTGATAATTCTTTCGTTTAGAAGTTTTTTTAACGGTGGCCAATGTTAGAACTTGCCTTGTTGCTACTTGCCATACCAAGGAGGTAGCTAATAAGAAAAGAATTATCAACATAGATTTAATGTGATACTATCTAATAGTCTAATTCAATTGGTGCGAGGGTGAAAAATAGGCCATACATTGATATGATGTCTAATATGAGGTAAAGGTAAGGGTTAGTAAATTATACACACGTAGTCGGACCAAGGTGCGAGGTGAAATTCTCTAGTTACCGGACCAAGGAATTAGAGATGATTAACTTATCACTTTACATGTAATATACTAGGAAAGGATTACTATAATTAGGATTGCCGCGTTATGAGCTTATGGGGAACACGTACACCCTAGTTACTTTCTCTCATTGATAACAACAAAGCTTGAATCCTGCTCAATTGTTACTTAACTACAATCAAGCATTTGTTTCACAAATCCCCGCCCCTTTACTTGTCTCAGAAATACGTTGATTAAACTAATATAATAGTAAGCTAAGTTTAAGTCTAAACCATATTCCTCGTGGGATCGACCCCAACCTCCAAGTTTGGTTCTTTACTTGATAACAATCACTTATACTTCTTTAGGGAGTTGTAATTTGAGCGTATCGACCGTCACTGGGGCTGCGATAGGCTTTGACAGATTTTAAGTTAGCAGTCATTTGGTCTTTTTCCCTATGCGTTGGACACCTAAACTACGTCATTTAACCAACATAGGTTGAGGGATTGCCTTTCTGCCAGGCAGGGGCAAGGAGGTAACAACAATATGACTCAGTCTACAGCATTAACAACACCAACAGGTCGCCCAACTCAGTAGGGTGCTTAATCAGGCACAAGTGGCGGTCAGAGCTAGAACAGGTTATACGCTATCCATGCTTGCCAGGATCAGGAAGATTCTCCTAATGTGGTCACTGGTACATTATGGGTCTTTCACTTAGATATTTATGCATTGTTATATCCAGGGGCTACACTGTCTTTTGTAACTCCATATATAGATGTAAACTTCGGTGTCAGTCCAGAATCTCTTTCCGAACCCTTCTCAGTCTCTACTCCAGTTGGTGACCCAGTTATAGCTAGACGGGTATACCAAAATTTCCCTATCATAGTCTCTCAGAAAGTCACCTCAGCAGATATTGTAGATTTAGAAATGGTAGACTTTGATATCATTATAGGCATGGATTGGTTACATTCCTATTATGCCTCAGTCGATTGTAGAACTAGGATCTTCCAGTTTCAGTTTCCTAACGATCCAGTCTTAGAATGGAAGGGTAGTAGCTCAATACCTATGAGTCGATTTATTTCTTACATTAAGGCCAGAAAGATGATCTCTAAGGGGTATATCTATCATTTTCTTCGGGTTAAGGATTCGAGCTTCGAAACCCCAACTCTTGAGTCAGACCCTGTAGTAAATGAGTATCCAGAAGATCTTCCCGAAGTTCCTCCCGAAAGGGAAATTGACTTTGGAATTAATCTCCTTCAAGATACCCAACCCATTTCAATTCCTCCATATAGAATGGCTCCAGCCGAGCTTAAGGAATTGAAGAAGAAAATGAAAGACCTTATAAATAAAGGCTTAATCAGACCTCATATTTAGAGGCGGACATAGAATCTATGAGTGTTTGGATTGAATCCCTTGGGACTTGAAACTAAATCTTAGTCTGCAGGAATTAAGACTAGTTTGTAGCTTTCCTACCTTATCTTACCTTATCTGAAGTTGGACGGGATTCCTAAGTCGAATGACTGATCTCCGGACTCTTTACCAGTCTCAATCTCAATACTAGCTGGGGTTCAGTTCAAACTGCCTTGACTCCGAAGGAGAAGATTCTCTAGTCTGTTTTCCCGATTTGATTACCCAGATGGGATTGCAGCTACGTCAAGAATCCCCGAAAACAGAGGAATCCTCAGCTCTTCTCAACTCTCTCACTAAGGGCTTCTATTCCAATAAGCCTATTTATACATTCTATCTGAGCCTAGCTTCCAAAGCCAACTCATTCACAGGGACGAGATAAGGGCTAAAGAATCATATCCTTACTTAGATCAAGCTCTTTGGCCGGAACTTCTAAATCATAGGTTGAGATCGTAACTCAATCTAAATACATGAATTTCAGGACGTCTAAGTCAAAAGTAGTAGCTCGAGTTCTTACGACCTTTAGTCTGAAGTAGCTTCATGAAGACTATCTTACCCCAGAGCTATGGAAGTGAAGAGTTCAAATATGCTAGAAGCATAGGGTACCGGGTAACCCCTCTTTTAGGCTACATGTTTCAAAAGATGATTCCCTGCAGCCCCTTCAGGGAGTTTGTTAGCTCCCTCTGAACCCGTGTTTCACTGGGTAGTATATTGGTAATTGATAGTAGAATTCATGCGTAGTCCTTCGTGCACCGACAAGTACTGTTTCACATATATATATATATATATATATATCATCTTTTCATTTTTTAATAATTTGTAATAGTAAGTTTAGTTTAAATAGGCTTTAAATATGTTGATATATGATATATGATTTTTCTATTACAAAATTATACGTTCTTCCTATGGATATATAGCTAGTGCACGAGTTATGTATGTAATTGAATGGATGGAGTAGCTAATTTATATGTGATATGCTAGAACCTAAAAATGTTATGAATAGAAATCTTCAGAAAGACTAAAAAAATTACATGAGTGCAAAATAGTTTCATTGAAATATCAACATTCAATATGCTAAATTTATAAGATTAAATGCTACGGTTAAACTGAATACAAAACAAAATATTACAAAGTAAATTGTTAACTTCTAATCTGAAATCTATAACAATGTAATTGTATTTTCCTATCTGAATACGAAATAAAATATTTACAAGCCCAAATTAAAATAATATATCTAAACATTGAAAACTATAAATTAATTTAAGAGTGATCGATTTTTTTTTCAACGCAAAACCAATCAAACCATATCACAAGAGATTTTACTATCTTATTAATGTAAATCTTGGCGTAGTCCTCCGCCGAATCTGTAGTCTTGACAGCCAAGAAGTGATCGGACTTAGTAACTTTGTCTACTATTACCCAAATGGAATCATGCTCTCTGCGAGTACGACGTAAACTTGTAATGAAGTCCATGTTTATCACTTCCCACTTCCATGTAGAAATGTTAATCTCTTGAGTCATACCTATTGGTTTTTGATGTTCTACCTTAACCTGTTGACAATTAGGACACTTAGCCACAAAATCAGCTATGTCTCTCTTCAATCTGTTCCACCAAAAGACTTCCCGCAGATGACGGTACATCTTAGTGGCACCTGGGTGAATAGAATATCTGGAATCATGGGCCTCTATAAGGATCTACTGCCTCAACTCACCCACCTTAGGAACACATAATCGACCCTGATAACACAGCACACCATCTCCCCTTTGGGAGAAAACCTCTACTTTCTACTGGTGAACTGCATCTTTCAAATAAAGCAATGTAGGATCACTATCTTGTTATTCCTTTATCTCCATTACCAGTGAAGATTCAGATATATTCTGAACTATTACTCCACCATCTGATGAGTCTGTAAGACCAACTCCTACGCGAGGAAGCCGATGAACATCTTTTGCTAATTTTTTTCTTTCTTTCTCAACATGTGCTACACTACCTATAGATAATCTTCTAAGAGCATCAGCTACTACATTGGCCTTACCGGGATGATAAAACATATTCATATCATAGTCCTTGAGTAATTCAAGCCATCTCCTCTGACGAAGATTCAACTCTTTCTGGGTGAACACATAATGGAGGCTCTTATGATCTGTGAACATATCTACATGAACACCATACAAGTAATCTCTCCAAATTTTTAGGGCATATACTACAACTTCAAGATCGAGGTCATGAGTCGGGTAGTTCTTCTCATGGACCTTAAGTTGTCTAGAAGCATAAGTTATGACCTTAGCTCGCTGCATCACTACACAACCTAGGCCGACCCTGGATGCATCACAATAAATCACATAACCATCTGAACCAACTAGTAGAGTCAAGACAAGAGTTGTAGTCAACCTAGTTTTCAATTCTGCAAAGCTTTTCTCACACTCATCTAACCACTGAAACTTAACCTTTTTCTGAGTCAACTTAGTCAATGGTGAAGCTATGGATGTATACCATTCAGACCTTAGAGGACATGTTGAGAGCTTTCGTGATCGACTTCAAGGGCAGTTGGAATGATCACCTACCTCTTATAGAGTTCGCCTACAACAATAGTTACCATTCCAATATTCAGATGGCCCCTTATGAGGCACTATATGGGCGTAGATGTAGATCTCTGATTGGTTGGTTTGAAGTTGCTAAAGAAACATTGATTGGGCTAGATTCGGTTCATGAATCTATGGAAAAAGTTCAGCTCATTAGAGATAGGCTAAAGACAGCCCAGAGTCATCAGAAGTCCTATGAAGATGTGAGGAGAAGGGCCTTAGAATTTGAAATCGATGATTGGGTTTTCCTTAAAGTGTCACCTATGAAGACGGTGATGAAATTTGGTAAGAAAGGGTAGCTCAGTCCAAGATATGTAGATCCTTACAAGATCCTGAAGAGGGTTGATAATGTGGCATATGAGTTAGAGTTATTGTCGAAACTAGTTGTCATGCATCCAGTCTTTCACAGTTCCTTGTTGAAGAAGTGTGTGGGTGATCCAGCATCAATAATACCATTAGAGAGTGTGGCTATGAAGGATAGTCTCACCTATAAAAAGGAGCCGGCTGAAATCCTTGATTTGTTAGGTTCCTAGGTTAAGAAATAAAGAAGTGGCTTCAGTGAAGGTTTTGTGGAGGAGTCTGTTTGTAAATAGAGCTACTTGGGAAGCAGAAACAACCATGAAGGCCAAGTATCCTCATCTCTTTCCTTCTGATTTTGTTTCAGCTTAAGGTAATAGTTCCTCTCCAGTCTCTTAGCTTACTCTTGCGGAAACTCAGTCTAAGTATAATGTTCCTTCAGTTGTTCTTGCAATTTCAGCATATTTGCATATTCTTGGAACTCAGTTCAGTCAGAAATTAGGTTCTCGTACTTAGTGGTAGGGATTGCAGCTCCTTCCCTCCAAAATTAGCTAGTTTAGGCTTCATTTGAGGACGAATGTTCCCAAGGGGAAGATATTCTAACATCTTGGAAATTAAACTTGGACTTTGCAGCATAAAATAATAGAAAAAGGTGAACCACGGAGGGGTTCACGGGCCGTGATCAAGACCATATTTTTTCACCCTCATCGTGGTTCACACCTTCCCATCAGTGGTGGACCACGGTGACCCTCACATGCCGTATACTACCTCACGATCCATGGGAAGGCTCGTGGAGGATAGATAGATCTCACAAAGCCTAGGCTTCAGACCACGGAGCCCTTTTACGGGCTGTGGTCTTGATGACAGACCATGGTGGCGTTTATCGTCTTGAGCCACTAGACCCCTACCCAAGTGAGGAACCATGAAGATCTTCACGGTACGGGGTCCTTCACATGGGCCATTGTAGGGCTCATGGTTGGACCACAAAGAAATTAGTAGCCACAACCAACAGACCACGACCTAGTCGATGGGCCATGGTCCTTGTGATGGACTATCACTAGGGTCGTGTCGGCTTCGATAGATTTTAAGTTAGGGGTTATTTGGTTTTTTTCCCTATGTGTTGGACACCAAACTACATTGTTTAACCCCGAAACTACGTAGTTTTGGCCAGTTTAAGCCTGGTAACTTAATCAGAACCTACCCTAGTCGATCCCTTCATTAAAATTCGTCGATCTTAGAGCAAAACAGAGGGAAATCTAAGCAGCCTCTCAAGAATATGCAACAAGTTTCCTTCGATTCCAGCCCCAAAATCGAAAGATTTCTCCATGACTTTCACCACCAGGTATGTGGGATTTTAGTAGTGGGTTCCTTTAATCCACTAGGTCCCTAGAATTCAGTCAGATTCTTGATTCTTTATGCATTGTTTAGACCTAGGGTTTCTAGAACTTTCGATAATTGTTGCAATTTAGCTGTTATAGTATTCTAAATCATATTATCATGTTTTTGTGACATTGTTGCTTAGTTCCTTGCGTGAACCTCAGAACCCTAGTTGTGTAGATTCGCTTAGTTCATGAATTACACTAGCTAGGTCAGATATACAGAGATACATGCTCCAGATTTTGAATGTTTCATTATCAGTACTTAAATGTTGCAGTCTTAGTTAGCATGTCAGAATATTGAGCTATCCAATATAATTCAGTTATGTTATATTGTACACATTTCTAGTTGGGAGTAGACATAACATCGAATGGAGTATGGTTCAGCGTACCTGTATAGTCCCAAAACTATGTGCCCCCATAGGTTTATAAGTCCCCTCTGTGGGCATCAAATTTAATGATCACGCCAGTCATGCCTTTATACCTTGGCAAGGTATAGTTGGTCCTGTCGATGGGTCGTATACATCGGACTCCACATTTTAGCTCACATAGTGTTATGTCTGTTGTTAGTAGCTCCCACAGTTAGACTTTAGTGGAGTTAACCGGGTTTTCAGTTATATGTAAGTATTCAGTCTCAGCATGTCATGTACTTGATCATTGCATTCAGTTCAGTTCATTTCAGTATATTTCAGTATTTCCAACATGTTTAGATTATATCATTGCTCAGTATGTTTTGTTCGGTTTATATGTTTGTTCAGCTTTTATCCTATCCTGCATGCTCAGTACATTCCAAGTACTGATGCATAATATTCGCTATATCCTTTCATGATGTAGGTTTAGGCATTCATTATCCAGATCACGCATAGATCGGTTCTTGATCTCCAGTTCAGCAGCTTCAGTGGTGAGTCCTCATACTTCGAGGACAAATACATGTTTTTCATATTTATTCTTTTCTTTTAGTTTCAGTTTTACTAGAGTTAGCCGTCCCAGCAATTCTAATCAGTTAGAGGCTTTTTCAGACATTATACTAGATTCAACTTTAGTACTTGAGTAATTGTTCAGTGTCACTAAACTCCTAGTAGTTTATTATTCAGATCAGTTTTGGTTATTCCCCACTACTAGGTATATCATGATTTAGTTTCTGCATTAGCTTATCTTTCATAGATATATTTAGTTCTGCTTATGATATGCCAATTTGAGGTTAGCTTGGGGTCACTCGTGATCCTAGGTCTCGTGTTTACGTCAGTATCGTATGGAAAACTTATTGTTCTTTCAAGGACTAGGAGAATCCCTATTTATATATATCTCTTCCTAGTCCAAAGAGAAGGAATACCATGTCTTTCATTATAATAGAAAAAGGCATGTACATCTCCCTTTCCTTAGAATAGAAAAAGTAATGTCCTTCTCCCTTTCCTTGGAATAGAAAAAGTGATATATTTCTCCCTTGCCTTAGAATAGAGAAAGACACATACTTCTCCCTTTCCATAGAATAGAGAATGACACATACTTCTCCCTTTTCTCTTTAGAATAGATTTTGAGTTCTAGTTAAATATGGGCACGGTAGGGACCACAAAATTAATTACTGAGGCTTTCTATTATGGAAATAGTTCTAAATAATTCATTTGAATTATTCTTACCGTAATAAATTACAAAATAATTCCACTAGAAATTCATAATTGCACTCCTCTATTTATATTTTGAAATTCCCCATTAAACACATATGTAATTCCCCATTTAAGATTACAGATACTAATCAATAAATTAAGTTACTGACGAACTTAATTCAATGATCAATTTCCTTTAGAGCATTGCTTAACTTATTTCATGTGCCGGATTCATAAATCCACTTGCAAGGTTTGACCCGATGAAAACTTTTAAGCCTCTCAAAAAGACATATCATCAATCTCTATATCGAGAAATGGATTCCATCAACTAACTTATTATTTCACCAATATATATGTGTATATATATATTATCATAATCAAATCTACCAGGTATATTGACCCATCTTAGAATCTCACATTTTAATAAATCAAAAAGATAATTAACATATATAGATCATAAACGTTATATCAGGATTAAGAATAGGCGAAATGGTCTGATAGACCCTTATACTTGTATACGTTTGTATTCTGAACCCTTTTACTTTATACTTTGTCAACTGGACTCTTAAACTTATTAAAACACAATATTTGAAACCCCTCTGACCATTGACCAAACCTATGTGGCATAAATATTGTTGAGTTGGAAAAATGTGTAAATGCACTCGCTTCCAAACGTGTCAATACACCATTTTCTATTTAAAAACATTTTTTTCTTGGAAAACAATATTTTTTTAATTAAAAAAAATAATTCTTCATTAACCCTCTCCCAACCCACCCCAATTTCTCTTCTTCTTCACCACTCTTCTCACTCATAACCCTAAACTACATATAGCACAAAAAGTTGGAACCATACCATTCCCATAATCAAGATAAACTACATATAATTGTGTGCTACAATCGTACCGATGACATGTCCAATTCCCACCTTAGATTGTGAACAAAAAACTTTATACTTATAATTGGCAAAGCCAAAGCTACAATCGTACCGATGACATGTCAAACTTTCCTCTTGGCATAGATTTAGTCATCATGTCGGAACAATTATCATTGGTATGGATGTTTACAAGTTCAAGCATCTTAGAATCCAACACATCTCGAATCCAATGATACCTCACATCAATGTGTTTAGACCGACCATGGAAATGTAGAATTCTTGTCAAGATGAATAGCACTTTGACTATCGCAATAAAGCACATACCTCTCTTGAGCACAACCAAGTTCCCCCAAAAATCTTTTCATCCGGATCAATTCTTTGCAAGCTTCAACAACTGCAATAATCTCAGCTTCTGTAGTACATAAAGCAACACATTTTTGCAATTGAGATAGCCAAGACATAGCTCTGCCTACAAAAGTAATCAAGTAGACTGAAGTAGACTTACGAGTATCAATATCACCGCCCATGTTTGAATTAGTATAACCACAAAGAATAGGCTTTCCTATCTTAAAACACAAACTCAGACTAGAAGTGCTACAAATATATCTCATAATCCACTTTACATCATTCCAATGCTCTCTTCCCATAGTAGAAAGAAAACGACTAACAATACCAACAACATGAGCAATATATGGTCCTATACACACCATTGCATACATCAAACCACCAACAACTGCAACATAAGAAACTTTCTTCATATCTTCCTTCTCACCATCACTGGAAGGACAATGTTTCGTACTCAATTTCAAGTGCATAGCCAAAGGTGTACTGACAACCTTAGCTTTGTCCATGTTAAATCTACGAAGTACTTTTTGAATGTACTTCTTTTGTGACAACCATAATTTCTTGGCATCTCTATCATGGACAATCTGCATGCCAAGAATTTGCCTTTCTAGTCCCAAGTGTTTCATAGAAAGAGACTTATTCAATTCTTGATCATATTTGTTGGGTTTTATTTGCCCTAATTTCTTACCATGAATAAGTTTTCCTTTTAGGAAAATGTTTTAATATTTTACTAGTCTTTTTCTTGTAGGAAAGGTTTCAAGACTCTATAAATATAGGCTCGTTCCTTCTAACTTAATCAACATTCACAATGTAGTCCTAGGGTTTTGAGAGTACGATTATGGGGGAGAATTTTATGTACCTCCTTGGATTCTGAGTGAATTGATTGAGGTTGTTTCTCTCTGTATTTTGTACTCTTATATTTATAGTGGATTGCTCATCTCCTTTGTGGACGTAGATCGATTGACCGAACCACGTTAAATCTTAGTGTCCTTTGGTGTGTTTGTCATTTGTCTTCTTACTCATCGTCTTTTGAGGTTTGCTTTCCTAGCTTCCGTATTACACCTATTTTATTTATCGCAACAAGTGGTATCAGAGCCAGATTCAATGATCGAGTCAGGTTCAGTGGTTCGATGGTCTTATGGTTGAACTAGGTTAAAAATGGTGTTCATCTTAGCGGGTGTAGTTCTAGCCCCAACCTTTTTGACAGTAATGAAGAGTTTTGTTGGAGATATTATTTTAGAGAGGTTCTCTGTGTCGAGACTTAGATTTGATGGAGGAGATTATGAAGAAGAGACGCAAGTTGTTGAAGATTAAGTGAAGAAGGTGGACAAATTTATTTTGTCAGAAATTCAACCCAAGGAGGAGATTTGTTGTGTTTTATTTGCCCTGAGTTTCTTACCATAAATAGGTTTCCTTTTAGGAAAAGGTTTAGGATTTACTAGTCCTTTTCTTGTAGAAAAAAGTTTAGAACTATATAAATAGAGACTTGTTCCTTCTAACTTAATCAACATTCACAATGTAGTCGTAGGGTTTTGAGAGCTGCGGTTATGGGGGAGAATTTTGTGTACCTCCTTGTATTCGGAGTGAATTGGTTGACGTTGTTTCTCTCTATATTTTGTATTCTCATATTATAGTGTATTTCTCATCTCCTTTGTAGACGTAGGTTGATTGACCGAACCATGTTAAATTTTTGTGTCTTTTGGTGTGTTTCTCATTTGTCTTCTTACTCGTGGTCTTTCGAGGTTTGATTTGCTAGCTTCTGCATTACACCTTCTTATTTTAGGTCCTAACAAGTGGTATCAGAGTCATGGTTCAATGACGGAGCCAGGTTAGAGATGGGTGTTCATCTTGGAGGATGTAGTTCTAGCCGCAACTTTTTTGACAATAATGAAGATTTTTGTTGGAGAAATTGTTTCAGAGGGGTTCTCTGTGTCGAGACGTAAATTTGATGGAGGAGATTATGGAAAAGAGATGCAAGATCCTAAAGATTATGTGAAGAAGGTGGACAAATTTATTTTGTCAGAAATTCAGGCCAAGGGAAAGATTTGTTGAGTTTTATTTACACTGATTTCTTACCATAGATAAGTTTTCCTTTTAGGAAAAGATTTTAATATTTTACTAGTCCTTTTCTTGTAGGAAAGGCTTTAGGACTCTATAAATATACGTTTGTTCCTTCTAACTTAATCAACATTCATAATGTAGTCTTAGGATTTTGAGAGTTACGGTTATGGGGGAGAATTTTGTGTACCTCCTTGTATTCTGAGTGAATTGGTTGAGGTTGTTTCTCTTTGTATTTTGTACTCTAATATTTATAGTGGATTGCTCATCTCCTTTGTGGACATAGGTCGATTGACCAAACCACGTTAAATATGTGTGTCTTTTGGTATGTTTCTCGTTTGTCTTCTTACTCATGGTCTTTCGAGGTTTGCTTTTCTAGCTTTCGCATTACACCTGCTTATTTCGGTCCTAATAGAAACGCTACGATAATGTGATCTTAAAATCCCAACAAGTTCTTAGCAAGGCTTTATATAGGGAGAAGATGAAGAAGAAAGCTAAATTGTGTGAGAAGCAGTTGCAAGAAGAGAAACCCAAAGTGTGGCTGGAAAGAGATAGAAAAGCAGCTCGAATCACCATCGAAAGCATAAAAAGGACGGTTCATTTTGACGATGCTCTTCAAGACGAAAGAGATTTTCTGGCATCATTGGTGCTACGAGTCCTTGGTAAAAGAGTTTACATAAAGACGAAAGAGATTTTCTGGCATCATTGGTGCTACGAGTCCTTGGTAAAAGAGTTTACATATTTTATGTAGTAAATAAACTTGTCTAGTACTCTTGTATCATAAAATAAAAATGTAATTGAGGCAAAATCAATAAGTTGATATCTTGTAAAGTGCAAGCTAATAAATCATGTTTATTATTGTATCATAAGCAGTTTTAACCAATTATTTTTGGTGTAAATTAAATCAGAAAAATCAAGTTATGATCAATAAGCTCTGTGAGAATTATCTATATATGCAAATTTTTATTTCGTTACGCAGTTTTGCTATACTTTCTAGAGATGCAATGTGAAAAAAATGATTTAATATAGTAATCGAATACTTATTTTTGTTATGGGTTTCTATGTTGAGATGATAAGATAATTTAGTAGTGCTTTAGTGTTGGCGTAATATACCAGAAAAATAATAAATTAAAGTTGAATATAAAATGACAAAAATGAATAAACATATCTTTAGTCTAAGGCGTGATATCTCGATCTCTTTAAAGATTTTCAAGTCCACTATGGCATAATCTACATTGATCCAACAGTTTCACTCTTGACTTGTCCCCTACAGGATACAACAGCCTAACAACGTCATAGAACTCAAACAACTCTGGATTAGTTGAAGAGTCCAAAGCTCCACAAAATAACAGCTTCCTTAACATATAATTACTCTCTTTTGTATAATGAATATAGTTGAAGACTTAGTCAACTCTCTCTTTCACTACACTAATCTCAGTATAAACACAATACGATACTACTCACCTTTTTCACTTAGTAAAACAATAACCTTTTCTCCAGAGTCAGTAATAATCATCGACTTGAACTATGAATGCTTCATAGAAATAAAGTGTCATTGCTTACACACAATATACAAGGTATTGACATAAGCTTTAATAGCCATCACATTACAACCTTGTGCTATCCCAATTTTCATGAGAGTTTTTGAGAACAAGGCCATTCTCATATAAAGCGGCTTACTTTCACACTCACATAGGTGAAATCTGTCAAGGGTCCACTCATACGAGATACAAAATTTCTTTTAAGTGTTCAATGACTCAACCTCCACAAATCATTATAGGATAAATGCACTCACATCATAGGGATTTAATAAAACTAATATTAGTGCATTACACAACAAGTCATTATATGATTCATTTTTTCCATTGAACTTGGTTATATGATCTCTAGTTCCCAGGTTGGGTTGCCTCATGTATGACTTAGAATTTTTTGAGCTTCAATTTATTCCCCCTTGATCTGCTTCAGACTATTTATTTTGCTAAAACCTTAGTTCATGAATCTTCAAGGTTATCACAATTAATTTTAAGACAATTAATATTGATGTTATACCAATGATCAATACGCTCTCACAATATTGTATTTTCTTCTCACGAGTCTGTATTTACCATTATAATACGATTATGTATTCTACCACTAATATTGATGCTTTCACAATTAATCAAAATTAGAAAACTTATTTTCTCAAAATAAAGGGTTTGATATAATAAAATTAATTCATTTTTTCACTAGTTGAAGCTCAACATTTTTTACTTCAACCTCCAACGTTTGGGATTGTTACAACAATTTTGGTCAATGTTCAAATATATTTTGATCCCTTTTCCCTATAAATTATTTACCTATTTTATGATAATTGTCTTATTACTAAGATTATGATTTTGGTGGGTTTTTAGGATTTGATAGATTTGGTTTAATATTGACTTATGATAAAATCCAATGTAAATAAATACATATAGAATGTTATTTCTAAGATTTTCAAATAATATATTGTAAAAACAACTCAAACCAATAATAAAAATCCTTGAGACAAGAAAACCACTTTAAGGTATATAAACTTTAGTGGCCAAAAATTTAAATAATAATAATAATAATAAATTATTTACCTATCTTATGATAAATATTTTTTGACTAAGATTATGATTTTGGTGAGTTTTTTAGATTGATAGATTTGATTTGATATTTACTTATGATCAAATCCAATGTAAATCATTACATATAGAATGTTGTTTATAAATTTATCTTATAAAAACAACTCAAACCAACTAATATTTTATTGTTTAAATATGGGCAAGGCCCATTTATTTTAAAAAGGGGGTTCTAACATAAATTACTTGAGTCGAATATTGATCCAAGACCAAAACAAAAAATCATCAGCAAAAGGCTGAAACGACCAAACACAAAAAAAGAAATGAAATGTTGGAACCAAGTGGCATTCATTTTAGCTCCACGATGGTCGTCCAAGGGGCTCCAATAGTCCTTCACTTTTCAAATCTAAGAACTGCTTTAATCTTGAGTTGTAATTTGGGGGTTCAAAATTCTCACGTACACCATGAATCCGAATTGGTCAAGACTTCTTCAGTTCAACAATGTTTCCATCTTCAACTATTAAGGTAAAAGACCTAATCTACTTGTACATCTCCTAATTCAACCTTAATCAAGAGAAATAACCTAATCCATCCTTCACTCGTGCAGATTGAGCTCAAGAGAGCTGGCACCACTGCATCTTAGTTCAGGATATCATAGGGTTTTTTACCAATCTTTATCCATAAGCACTTGAATTGAGACATACAACACTATATGAAGAGTAATTGTTTCCTTTTTTTGTTATGTAACTTTTCCTATGAGATTTGTTAATCCTGTTAATTATAATTTTTTAACTTGATCCGTGATTTCTATTCTGGCATTTCTTTGTTAGGAGCCTTAATTGACCTAGCTTGTCTTCTTGAATTATTGTATCTGCTTGTATTGACATGTTTTCATTAGAGAGATTGCATTATAGTCTTTCAAAATCATACACAAAGTTAGTTAAAAAATCAGCCAGGTTGTTGACTTTCTTGAAAGTGTATACTATCACCACTTCCCTTTCCTTTAAGATCTCATGAATGCATCTAATGTTTATTGACATGTCCCATGGAATTTCACACATTCCATCTAAAATCTTCTTAATAATCAAGGAATCATTTTCCATCACAAGAGGTAAAAGATTATTTTGAACACAGTGCCATCTTTGAATGATTTAACCTCAACTTCTAAAGCATCACATAAATCAATTTTTTCTGCTTTAGCAAATACCAATTTACCATGGCTATCTCTCACATAAAAGACCTTAGAGTTCCATTGAATATTGTATTTAATAGAGCCATCAGTGTTGCACTTATAACTTCCTGCAAGAGGGCACAACTATCTAACAACTTTACAAGAAATAATAGGAGTATAAGATTCCAGAAATTAAACAATTTGAACCTAGGACTTAGGTACATTAACGAGACAAGAATATCTAGAAGTAGTCACTAGATGAATGTTTCTATTTATCTCTCTCCATGGCATTCTTGGACCTTTTTCCTTGATGTTTTGTAATATTCTTTGTTTTTTCAAATTTGTGAAATGATGAATATTGAAAAAGCTATATCAGTGGCTTCAATTTAATAACACAATCGACACTCCACCATTTATCTAGGGTTTGTTTAAGTTAATAAAAGGACCGCGTATCACACCTGCACCTGCAAATGTAATCCATTAAGACTTAAGATTAGTGCGAGACACAAAAAGGTTGTCAAAGATTTCTTGTATTGAATCTGAGCAGCAACAACATTCCACGAAATGTGCTATACTATTTTTAACCAAAACCTCTCCTATAGGAATTCTTTGAAACCACACCCTCCATAATAGAAAATATATTCTTAATGGAATACTCTTTACCCATATGTTCATGATGCCCAACTAGTTCCTCTTCCTTTGTCTAGTCATGTTCCAAACACTACCCACTGTAAATTTTCTTTTGCTATTCGCATCCACCAAGGTTTGTCTTTTTATTCTGACAGCTTCACAATTCCCAAGACATCAGCCACATGATCACGCACTTATTTGTTCAACAAATCATTCATCACAATCATGTTTCATTCATCATGCTCCATGATCTGATGAACATCTTCATATCCTTCTATGAGTTCATGTGTAATCGGTAACACATAGTGTAAAACACCTAGTTGTGTCCAATTATCAAACCAAATATTAGCATGACCACCTCTAGGTTCCCACCACATCTCTTGATCTATCTTAACTTTGGTTTGCATCATTAACTTATATACTTGAGATCTACCCTTCCATTCAACAATTTTTGGTGTGTCTTTTGCAATACTAGTTCCATAGGAAATTAGCCCATAAAGACTTCTTGGTCCTGAAATTTCACCAAAGTTTGGCAAATAGTGCATGTGAAACATCAAACAGAGACCTAAAAGCTAGCCCTCCATCTTCTCTGAGTTGAAACATGTCTTCCCAATCCACCCACTACTTTTCTCTTCCTTTCTTTTAAAATTCCATAGAAAATTTGCAAAAACTCTATGGATGTCTTAAATGATACATTTAGGAGGTGTCATAACTGAGAGCAAATATATTGGCAGACTTTGCAAAACATGATTAATAAGCACAACCTTCCCTCCAAAAGATAACAATCTACCCTATAACCTAATCTGAATTTTCTTAATCAAATCAACAAAATCATTTTCCTTTTTTTGGCATGCCCTATATGACAACCAATATAAGATAAAAGGGAACTTACCTCTCAATAACCCAGTTGTCTCTTCTTCTACCTTCACTGACTCAGTTGTAGCTTACTAAACATATATAAAAAGACTTTTCTCCTTATTAATCTTCTAACCTAACTAATTTTCATATTCCTGCAACACCTCATTATCAATAAACGAGAATTCTTTTATGCTGATGAAAAGATAATAGTATCATCTGCATACGCAAGATGATTTAACTTGTTACTCCATTTAGGCATTCCAAAACCATGAAATTCATTGTTATAAAACAAATGATTCAAGGTTGTGGATAGGACTTTCAGCTCACAATATAAATAAAATAGGTGAGAGGGGATCCCCTTGGTTAACCCCCTTTGATGAATGGAAAAACTTGAGCCTGTCCATTTATAAGAATAGAGTATTAGTTATTAGCCACAATTCTCCAAATCAAATCAATAACTGATTCATCAAATCCCATTTGAGAAAAAAAATCTAATTAAGAATTTTCGATTCACTCTATCATATGTCTTTTTCATATCTAGATTAATCCTCACATTCTCGAGTTTTCCCCTCTTCCTTTTGTTAGTGATAATTTCTTGAGCTCGAAGCACATTCTCTATAATATTTCTACCCTTCACAATCTAGATTGGTTCTGAAAGATTAGCCTTTAATTAAAGCATTTTCACTGTCAGAAACTTTTGGTTGCAGATACTGTACAGAAGAAGTTCTTCACTTACATATGTCTCAAAAATATTGTCTAAATTTTTTTTCAGAGCCTCTGTAACAATATCATCATCTCCCTCTGCCCAAGAACCATCAAGTTTCATGATTCTCTTCAGAGAGTCTCTTCCTTCTTTCCTTCACCAAACAATGAATGAACTTAGTGTTCTTATCCCCTCTATATACCATTGGATGATAGCCTTTTGTCTCCAAAATTTCTCCTCATAATGCAAATATAATTTATATGCAGCCTGAGCATGATGTAGAAGCTTTCGATTGGATGCAAAAGGGTCGTCTTCAAACAATTTTTCTTTTAGTTTAACAACCTCCTCACTTATTAGTGGATGTTTGAATATATGACCAAACATGTTCTTACTCCATTTAGCCAAATCTAACTTGATCTCCTTCAATAATAAATTGCATTGCACAAAGACATCTCCGGAAACCTCAACTTCCCAATGATCTTGTACTACTTTTTCAAAATCAACACTCTCGGACCAAAGTTTTAAAAACCTAAATGGTTTGACAAAATTTTAGTCTAAACCTCCACATGTAATGAATAAAGGAGCATGATTAGACCTTGTCCTAGCCAAATTTTGCATATCCACCTTACCAAGCATATCACGTAAAGCCTGATTAATGACAACTCTGTCAGTTCTCTGAAAAATACAATCTACATCTACTCTACCATTTCACTATGTAAAATGAGTGCTAGTAAATTGTAAATCCAACAGCTCACAAGAATTTATACAAAAAAGACAAGTCCTCATATTCTTGTAAGTAAACAGGAAGTCGACCAATCTTCTCCTCAGCACATAAAAACACCATTAAAGTCTCCACTTATCATCCAAGGCATTGAATAGTTGTAATCAATATTATATAGATATTATCATAAGCTTAGTCTCTCCATTGCAGTACACTTAGCGTATACCACAGTAACCAGTAACTGATTACCATAAGCTTAGTCTCTTCATAAAACTCGTTTTTTCGTTCCTTTTCCATCACTAAATTGCATTCTTTATTTCCCTCTCAATACACGTCCTCCAATTTGAAGATTGTACCTAAGCTTTTTTATGTCCTCCAAAATGTATGACTCATTTTAAGATGGTATTTTTGTAACAGCCTAGCCCACTAGTGATATTGTCCGCACTAGGCCTAGCTCGCACGACTTTAAAATGTGTCACTAGTTGGTAAGGCCCGCTTACTTATATACCCAACATCTTTTTTGTGTTTTGGTCGATGTCAGAATTCTTGTACTAAGTTGGGCGTCACATACACCCTCTCTATGGACCCAACCACTACAAGAAAAGGCCTTATTTAAGACCAACATTTAAGGATGAGTTAATAATCTCGTCTCTAAAAGTACAGTATTGGGACGAGATTTTATTCTAGTCCTTAATTCCATATTTTATTGAGAAGGTACTGAATCTTGTCCCTAAAGAAATTAATAACTGGTCCTAAATTAAAATTTATGGGTCTTAAGCGGAAGAAAGTGTGGCAAAATCTAATATTAAAATATTGGAAAAATAAAAAGTGTTGTTTTGACAAAATCTTAGGCACCAAATTATACTAAAGTAATAAATTCTAAAAAAAAAACACATAAAGTCTCTCTTTCTCGACCCATCGTCCCAAACTAAACACATATTGCCCTAGCTGCTAGTATCGATCTGCAAAGCAATTCCTAAAACTCCCAATCTTTTCATCTGGGTCGCAAACAAAAGATACCTTCTCTGCCCTAGCTGCTAGTGTCGATCTGCACAACAACTATAAGAACTCTTAAAGTTTTGATTAAAGCTTTCTCAAAACAGAGAAAACACCGGTTATATGTCATCGAGGTTCTTCCCTAATCATTTTGTTCTATCTACTCGAATCTCAGGTA